>PVKZ01003416.1:54556-134265 GCA_004027375.1 Macroglossus sobrinus
AAAAAAAAAAAAAAAAAAAAAAAAAAAAAAAAAAAAAAAAAAAAAAAAAAAAAAAAAAAAAAAAAAAAAAAAAAAAAAAAAAAAAAAAAAAAAAAAAAAAAAAAAAAAAAAAAAAAAAAAAAAAAAAAAAAAAAAAAAAAAAAAAAAAAAAAAAAAAAAAAAAAAAAAAAGGCTCTCTGAAAATTCAAGAATGCTTATTAATAATAAATAAATCAAGCAGTATAACTTAATTGAAAGCATTAAATGTCATTACATAGGAAGGACTTCACTGTGAATAAAATTCTTGCAGTTGGTCATGAGACTGTATCCAGGTTATTCTAAGGCATGCCTTTTTATTAATGGGATGCTTCATTAAACCCCAACACCTTTTTTTTTTAATAACAATAACAGAATATAGCAAATAAATCAATTTTCCTTTGATTACAATGCACAAGTCAGGGCCTGAAAAACAAATCTATTTACCAACACAGAGGCTGACCTACATGTCTCCTCAGCTAAAAAAAACTATGAAGTCTATTATATTTTAAGTGCACTGAGTAGAAACTTCTCTCTTTTTTTTTTCTGGTTGTTTAGAGTGCCATCTGAAACCTACAACAGACATTTTGTAACTAGCATTTATGATACTCCGCACACTCAAATAGAAACTGCTCCTATGCAGGCACTAACCCAAGGAAGCATTGTTTACCTTCCCTGTGTGCTGTAGACCCAGGAAACCATATGCTTCTGCAATCGCAGAGGTGGAGAAAAGCAGGCGTGGGGAAGCATGCACTGCCATTAACACTTCTTTCCAGAATTTACATATATCCCTTCTGCTCAAATCTCATTGGTCATAGCAAGTCATGTGGCAACAAAGGCAGAGGAGACACAAACAGAGGAAAGGACTCGAAGCAGAAAGAAAAGCACCTACATAGTCTCAGTAAAATGATTTGTTCATGTTTGTAGAACTGGTTAGGTAAGAGTTTGAACAATGAGTAGTAAGGATACAAATGATAATGACAAGAGATGACACTAAAGGCAGTAACCTGAGGATATATAATACTTCTGTAATCCCTATCAAGAAGTTTGAACTTTATCTTGAAGAGAATAAAGAATCAGTTAAAACCTTTAAAAAAAAGGACATGATCCAATTTGTATTATAGGGTGATAACTCTGACTATAGCACAGAGACTTTATTTTGTGCATCTTGAGTCACCTGAAGAATATGCAAGAAACAGTTGTATACATAGAACTGGAAGGAATCATTAGTATATAGATTTTATAAATTTCAAATGTCTAACCTTAAATCAGATGTAGCCCTCAGTTCTGATTTATTTGTCCACAAGCTTGTGAAAGAATTCAAATTTGAAGGTTTTCTGACAATGCATGTACTCTCCTAACCCTCATCATTACTTGTCTTACATCTCTCTGGTTTGTATATGGTTATCTAACTGGCTCCTGAAGGCACTTGAGTCTGTGACTTCTAATGTAGTTATGGTTGCCAAATAAAATATATGATGACCAGTCAAATTTGGATTTCAAATAAGCAACGAATATTTTTCATATGTCTTATATTTGTATTTGCTAAATCTTCCAACACTACATACGGTTGATAATTTAAGACATGGAAATGCATGACATAAACAAGGATAGTGTACAGAATAAGTAGGTTCTAGACAGTGCCTGGCACACAGAAGAGAGTCAATATCACCAGTAACGAAGAAGGTCCAAGTGCAAAAGCAAAATATCATCAGCATTTAAGGAGCATTTAAGAAAAAGTAGAAAGAGAACAGAAGAGAGATAGAAGAAAATTCAAGAGTGCCAAGTAAGGGAAACCAAGGCCAACAGTGCCTCGGGAAAGGTCAGCGACATCACATGCTATGAGGATATCAAGCAAGGTAAGAAGTGAAATTTTTCCACTGGATTCGTGACAAGAATATCATTGGTGTCCTTGGAAGAACATTTTGATACAGCAGCCAAAGCAAAATCATTTGCACTCAACTGAGAAGATAAAGAGAATGCAGGGGAAGAATATATAACTATTCAAAAAATCTTGGTCACGTTGGCAACAAATGAAGGAGTTGTAACGAAAACAGAGATGAAGTCCAGAAGACCGCCCTTCCTCTGACCCCCATCCTGGGTATCACTTTAACTTTTGATGAGAAGAAACCAGTAGAGAAAAATAAGTTAAAGATACGGAAGAGAAAAGAAATAATCAGTGTAGTGATTTTCTTAAGGAGACAACCAAGATATGATCTATGGCCTAGTCACAGAAATTTGTCTTAGGAAAAAGGCCATCATTGTAACAGGAAGAAAGAGAAGCTGATGGATGTTCAGGCAATGAGTTTTGATAGCAAGAGTTTGAGGGAATGTCTGTATGAGGTCTTCTACTTCCCCCAATCCCACCACCTCCCTGAAAAGTAGGAGTGAGCTCCTCTATTGACTTTGAGTATAGCAGGAGCTGGGGAATATTAGTGATAAGGAAGAAGGTACAATAGTATGGAGGAGGTTTAAAATGCCATGAAAATCTTGAGAAAGAAGGCTGGATTAGGAAATACATGAGGAATACCCAGTAGAGCTGAATACTTTGTTAGACTGAAAAAACTACATTCAATGTCAGAGTCTATCAGGGTCTCGACAAACTATAGAGCTCTGGGTCTCCCACTCCCTGAGGCCTAAGCCTTTTCCTGGCGTCTTGCTTCAACGTGAAGGGAATCTGGATCTACATGCTATGCCCTGGCATCAACACTAAAATATTAAGTAGCCAAGTGGTGCTATGGAATGATAGGAATTAAAAGCCCAAGAAGGGAAGATGGGAATAAAATCAGGGATAGTTATGAATCTTGAGCTTTTTCTGCCGAGGCACATCTCCTTACATCATTTAGAGATAATGCACTTATGTCCAATCCATTTTTAAAATATTTTTCCTCTGACTCTTTTTCTAGACCATTTAATACAATATTTAGTCATTGTTATTTGAAGAGAAATGTGCTTCTTGATGACTGTTGCAAGCAAGGAAAGCTCCCAAAGTAATACCCTTGAACATGTGTCTGCCCTTCTACAATGCCAGATTGATTGAGAGGAACCTTCTCAGATAAACCAATGAGATATCCATGCAGGTTAATGCACAGCACACAGAGAGAGGAAGTACAGTCTTATGTCACAGAGCAAAAGGATGAAAGTCCTCAGATCTCCCAAGAGAGCTCTGTTGCCTAGTTGCCAGGATAGCTATGTATCAGTCCCAAGTCAGCAGCTGCAATGACAGGCAGAAGGTCAGAGTCTGGCTCTCAGCACACCCATCCATGATGCTGTCGGCTCAGGCTTGAGCACCATGTGTCTGGGGTGTTCAGCTTACATGGACCTTACAAGGGAGGATCCTTATGCTTGTCGGCCCCTGCACTTGGGGGTTCATGCAGGACAGTCATGGCTACATCTGTGGTTCTGGGCATTCAGGTCACACCCTAAGAGAGTTCCGTGAATGCCAGTTGACATTACTGTCATGGCTCTCTTGGGATCCATTTTCTCAAGTCCCAAAAGTCCTCAATTCTTTATGCTCTACATAATAACCTACCTAAAATTGCACATATTTCCTTTTTAGATGATACTGTATTCATTTGAACAAATAGTTTTTGAATGCCTTCATGTGCCAAGTGCTCATATTGTTAAGATAAACAGAGTACTTACTCTCAGAAAATTTTAAGAATGCAATTATTTTAAATTAATCTACACATCAGGAAAAACGAGTACATAAAATGTGACTAAAAGAGAAATCCAGTGCAAAATAAACATAAAAACTAAATATGTTAGGAAATGGCTAATTCCCTTAAAAAGAATTCAGCATAGGCACTCTTAAACAAAAAGCTCTCCTAGAGCATTTGAAAAATAATTTGACTTAAAGACCCTCAGTGTATTTACAGCTCTTTACTTACATTGAGTGAGATGTATATGAACCTGCCAAGCATCCTCTGTGATGCATCCTCTATGTTTTTGTGCAGTCATTATAATCCACTTCCATCTCCCTTCCTTCATGGGTAGGGGTAAAGACTTGGGGAAATTGTGTGGGCACTTAACTGGAGAACAGCATCTCAACGTTGGTGAACTCTTTCTCCTGTTCAGTTTTTCCCTTGCTCATCTCTTACTTATCCTATCAAATGTGCCTTGGGGACATATTTTACTTGTTGCTTATATTGCCACCTGGGAAGCAATATTAACTAATGAAGAATTATTAGCATGATTGTGAACTCCATGAATATAGAAACTTTGTCTCTGTGGCTCAACATTTTGTCTATTTTCTTTATATTTTGTAAACACAGAGTGCTTATTATATCCCAGGTACTGTTCTAAAATATTTACAGATGTAGATGCCTTCAACCCCCATAGCAACCCTATAAAAGTAATTGCAGCCACAATTTTACAAGTGAACAATATGAAGACAGAAGCCACAGACCTAAGGAACAAAAACATTTTGATTTGAACCAAGGCAGTCTGGCTCCAAACCTTGTGCCTGGAACCACTATTCTGGGCTGCTGCCTAACAGTATCCTGTCACCATTGAATTTTCAGCACCAAGCATAGTGCCTAAATATCGTAGTTGCTCAATAAATATACATAACTAAATGTCATAGAAAAAATAATGGGTTATATTTCCATGCTCTTGTCACTAAACCACCAGTTCTCTAAGAAAGATGTCTCACCTACCTCACCAGAATAAAGAATCTAATTTCAGAAGCTACTGTTGTTTCCTTTCATTGAACAAATAAATAATACGTGTGTGTCCTGATAAATGTGCTGGTGGCACATTAATTGACCTACCAAGAAGTGTAAGGTGAAATCCCCTCATTGAGATGAGCAGGTTGTGATTCTGGCCTAGGTGTGTCACTTCCCAGAGGATCACAGTCTCCTTCCAAGGAGCTACTAAAATATTCCGAGTTGGGATTACACTAAAAGCAGCCAGTCTAACAATGCCTCAGCTACATATCCACACCATTTCAATTACTATTGTCAACTACTAAAAGCTTGGGATGCCATCGGAATACAATTTCTGCTTCTTATGAATGAAGAGGTATTTTCATCTGGAGATCAAGTACCATGAAAATGCTACGAAATCATCTGAATTGGAAGGAAACTAGAGTTAGAAAGAGAAGTACAAAGAAAGGAGGATAAAGGTAGCACAGCAATTGTCTTCTCTGCAAAGAGAGACAAAGCTAGATAGCTTCTGTTTTAAGAATTTTTATAGAGGGGAGTATTTCCATGACAACTGAGTACTTAGTTATTCTAATTGCAAGAGAAACAAAGCATCTAAAAAGTCAGGAAATATGTTCCAGGCACACAGAATAAATCTCAGATAAACTGGAAACATTGCTGTTTCGTTAAAAGCAGTGATAATTCACCACTAGAGTTTTTATTTTAACTCAATATATAAAAAAAGTGACAATATTTCTTGAGATTTGAGGTACATGTAACTCTGCATATCTATAAGCTTTGAGTCTTCACTTTAATTACTGAAGATTAAATTAATTGAGGATAATAAGGAACCTTCCCAAACTGAATCTGATTGGAATGTGAGAAAATCATGAAGGTTAATATAAATTAATGTTAATTGAATAATCTGATTTATCAGAATTGTAACTTCTCTTCTATATACATGAAAAATATTATTAACAAAATAAATCCTATTTCATTGTTTTGTTTTGTTTTTTTTAGATTTGTATAAGAAATACCATATACTAACTAGTTAATGTGATCTAAGGTGCAGCAAGCTGACCTAAATCAACAAGTCAGGTCTAAGATTAACTGAAATATGCAAGACAGAGGACAATGCCTCTTTTTAATGCAAGGCCATTCTAATTCAAATGGCCCATTTTCCCTTTGAGGAACCCTATTGTGATGCAGATCATTACCTCAAAACAGGGATGTTCTTTCTCATTCTCTGAAACATATTTCTCTCCTTACTCTTTCTGGAGCTCTCCATTGAGAGCTGACAGTGTATGTTATTGGCAATCCACATACACCACTGAAGTGGACTAGTTCAAGCCCTGCTCCAATCACTTCCTAGGTATTGATATAGTTGAAATCATTTGACCTCTCTGGGCCTTGGTTTCTTCTTCTACTTAAAAGAAATAAAAATATCTAAGCTGTTCACTCAACAAATCTTATTGTGCACCAGGCAAGAGATTAAGCCTTGAAGATAATCAGAAGCAATGATGCTTGAGCTGTCTGGGGTATAGTAGGGAGTGTGGGGAGTGTGGGGAGTCAAGAGCAGAGAAGAAAGTATAGTCAGAGTATGAGCTGGTTGATATGCCAATTTGAAAAACAGAATTTTTTTACGGGAAAACGGGGAGATGATACAAGTTGTGGCAACCAGAAGTAACAAAATTGGACATTTTCTCCTGAAAGATAACAAAGTCATTTACTACCCAACTTAATCTGAAGCAAGGACCCATTCAACTCGTCTTCAAGCCTGAGTTTACTCAAATCTCCCATGATGAATTCAGAAGTTGTTTGCAAGTAAGTTGTTTGCTGAATGTCCCACTTCCTGGGAACCATCTTGGTTTTATTCAAACTGGGATTTCCCAGGACTCTCCAAGTTTTATCACTAAATGTCCTGTGCCCCTTATTCCCTCTTCCCCTCTTCCCAGGGCCTGGGCAAACTGAGACAGTTAATCGATTTAGTTGTTAGTCACAAGACTGATGGTAAGTGAGGGGACCAGATGGGTCCTGACAGCAGTTATATGTATGAGTAAAGACATTTAATTATGTGCACAAATAGTTCCTTCCACGATCCTGGAAAACTGAAAGTGAAATATATATCCAACAAAATTGAATAGACACTTAATGTAACACTATTTAGAAATTAACACTACTGTATACTTTAGAACATATCCTCTGATTTATTCATCCCCTTATACTATATAAGTTCATCAGGAGTAAAAGGTAATCTTTAGCCTGATAATGCCTTAGTGAGGTAGAATGTCCTCTCTTTAACTCTTTTGCAAAGGCAGCAGCTGAGCAGTTGAGGACCTAATGGTTGAGTGTGTCTCGGACACATGGGGACACAGGGTAGTGTATAAAAGTTTCAGCACTAATGACTCTGCTGGCTTTGCGTATGAGGATAAATGAGTCCCCCTGAGCAGACACAGTAGAAGAGCAGGTGCCAGAAAATGGGAGGAAAAAGGAGAAGGGCTACAAGGAAGAAAGGAGGAGAACAATTGGCAGTGACCTCCAAGTGTCCACTCCTGATGGATTCAGAAAGAGACAGACACCTAAGGACAGTAAAGATATGTTTTATACCATCCCCTGGATTCCAAATATATTGGCTACTTTCTCACAATGGACTATGTCCATGTGCTTTTCTAAAGAGCATAGATAGGACAGAGTTATACATAGCAATGAAAATCGTCATCAGAGTGTGCACCACACAGAATGTGGAATAAAGATATATCCATCTTAAGACCATTCAAAACTAATTTTATACCAAAACACCAGAAGAACTGTGATTCAAGATAGTTTCCCCACAAAGATGGTCCAGTTGCATAAACCACCAAAACAGCCTTATAAATAGCCTCTAATGTGTTTTCAATGTTAGAGAAAAATGAAAAGTAAAAAATAAGTAATCCATTTGTTAAGGGGAGATTATATAATACCTCTCCTCTCAAGAAAGAATAAAAATACTTTTATGCCATTAGCCAAGTTTCCTTGCTAAGTTGGGTTTTCAATTTACTGTCTTGATTAAGTAAATAAATTAAAATGATAATAGTCCAAAAGTTAATAATATTTAAATTTCTAAAGCACTTATTTTTTCATTGTTTCCTAGGGAATTTGCTGTACTTTAGAATCACTCAGCTGTTCTGTAGGCTAAGCTGAGAGGCAAAAGAAGCCAGAAGACTTTTCCTAAAACTTTGTTGGCCTATTTTGTTTTATTTGAGAGTAGTACTTCTCCTTAACATCTCAGTGTCTTAAGTGTTCTGTTAATTCATAATAAATGAGCACGTGTGTCAGTGTGTAAAGCTTTTAATTATTCACATAAAATATAGTTTATATAAGCAATTAGGTAATTATATTTTAAAAGCACAAAACAGAAAGAACTATTAAATATTTTATGCCTCAAATGTAATAAGTGGTGAACAGTAAGTATAATATACTATCAATGATATTAAAGTTGGTATTAAAATTATGCCAAGAATTATTAGAACTAAACAAATTCAAAAAGAAAAAGAAAAATTTTATAATATATAGTAAACTATTATGTCTAAAAAATATTAAATATATGTTTTTAGTATTTATAAAATATATCCTAAATGGTCAGTAAAAATAATTTTAACCCCTGGTCATAAATCTAGAAAATTTGTGCAAAATACATTTTTCTGGGGAAAGAACAAATTAGTAACGTGGTATGATAGTAAAAGGTAAGATCAGAAACTCTGTGGAATCTAGGGTATCAAAGTATCGTGTTTGTTTTTTTTTTATGAGGCATATCTATTAATACCTTGAAAGTCACTTGTGTAGCATCTTGGAGGGGGTCATGGAGAGGACATGACCACCTCTGGCCCCTGGAGCTCGAGCCCAGCCACTGGAGGTGTCTCACCCCTTCCCTTGTCCTTGGACTGTACCTACCACCCCATCATTCCCACTCTAGGAGCTGTTTCAAGGACACATCTTTGAAAGAGCAATGTGTCATTGAGATGATCTGGATGGTATATGTGACTGAATCCAGTAAGGCCTTTGTAAAACCTTTTAAGATTCTTGCAAGCATGTGGAAACCTTCTCATTTTGCAGCTGCCCAAGCCAAGCCTCATATGTAAGATCCCTTTCTTATAAAACCTGTCACCCACCAATCCAAAATGGACTGAATCTTTCCTTGGTCTCTCCTTGCCTACCGTGTACAAGGGCCAATTTTCAAACTGAAAAGCATGGAATGCAGTTTGTCAATTTCTGGTTAAATTACGACAAGAATTCTCATAAGATGTACCCTAACCATGAAATTTAGACTTTTACAGATTTGTTTGACCCACTAAATCAATAAATCATCTCATTAATTTGAATCCCTACTTATATCTTCCAATGATGCATAAATTAATATTTCATTTATTTGGAAAATGGCATATGTGTAAATATTTACACAGTGTTTCAACTGAGATTTATCATGAGTCCCTAGCCACCACAGAGGGTGCTAAAACCCTGGGATGTGGTCAGATAACGCAGATGACCCTTGCCTTGGTGGTACCTTCACATACTTCACCCCTTTGTCTCTTAGGGTCCGAGTGAATTTAAATCCTTGTTGGGACCCAAGACCATCCCAGGCCCTATTTTCTAGTGAAATAAATGTCATGAAGTCCCTTGGGACATTTAGCTTGAAGAAAGACAGAAACATATTACAACCTTCAAGTTGTTACAGCAGTGTCAAATGGCAGGAGAGCTAGACAGATTCTCTGTCTTCAGAATCAGATAAAGGAGCAGGAGATCAACTGAGGGGTGACAGTTTTCACTCAGTGTAGGTAGGAATCCCAGCAATGTGAAGAATGAAATGATGTTCCTGGTGCCATAGCCACCTTCCTAGTGCTGAAAGTTTGCACTAAGGATAAACGGCAATGTCTGAAATCTCTGTGGCCCCTTTGATCACTTGAAGGAGTGTTAAAGTGACACACCACCTAGGCTCGTGTGCTTGTCACATGATACGAATGACGGGAAGAACAAGAACCACTGCCTGCAAGCCTGTTTCTGAGCACGCTGAAGCCAAAGGCCCCAGCATCATTTTAGTCAGTGATAACATTCAGGCCACCTTTCTAACAATTAAATTACAAATCCAAATATCACTATAATTTGCTTGCCTGAATCTATTTTTTTTGTCAGATTTTATGCTAATCCTCTCTCCAAAAATTATTATTCCTCTCTGTTGTTTCTCAGCAGCTGTCATATCATTCTCCAGATGGGGTGTTGTTACATTTCTGGACGAAAAGCAGTGGTTTCATTTTATATGAAAACGTAATCATGCCCCTGACAACCATCTGGGCCAAATATGGTCACATTATATCCACAAGTACCTGTAGGCTATTGGATAGCTATTCACCTGCCTAAAAAGTCCTTAATAGTAATTTTGGATAAATTCTATGGAATGTGACCCTGCCAATGTTACACTTTCAAATAAAGCTAAATTAAAATAGGGCTCAGATCAAATTTCTTCTCTGTGCTAAGGAAAGCATATATTCCATGTTTGGGGTAAATATGAGTGGTAAGAATTGAAAAACCTTCTTCTTTTTTCTTCATGTATGGATTATGGTACATGTTACTGAAGGCACCATATAATTATAATAACAATAAGAACAGGAAAAAAATAGTCAGTATTTTCTATGTATTTATTATGTGACAAATACTGTGCAAAGCACTTTTGTCCAGTCAGACACACTCATTCAATGACTGTTTCTTGATTGCCTTCTTTGTGTCCGACAGAGAATGCTCTCAGCACTGGAGAGTCAGTGGTGAAAAGGACAAAAATAATTCTTACCTTTGAGAGGTGGGGGAAAAAACAAACTAGAAAGTAAAGAAATAAATAATATGAGGCTGGGGAAAGTGCTATGAGTGAGGTAAACTGGATGCTGTGTGACAGAAAAAAAATACAAGGAAATGGTCAGGAATGGCTATTCAAGTGGTGACAGGAAAGATGAAGAGTCAGCTGTGTCAAGACATGGGAGACAACAAATGGGAAAGCCTGGAGCACCAGGAAGGCGTCACATATGCCATTTGGCCATTTTCCCCAGGCAATCTTACGATGTGGGCATCTGAATGGATAATAAAGCTGATGGAGCTTGCCCGAGTTCACACAGGTAAGCGGTAAAGCTGGTATTTCTGCTCCCATCCAATCACACAAATGCCTCTCTTACCCCCTTTTAATTTAACTACTGCCCACATTCTCCTGAGGCTGTCTTACTTTCCCACTTTCCCCACTGAACAAAACATCCTAAGGGTCTCTACAAAAAAAAGTAGTTCAACTTTGCTTTTCTCTCCCCTAATTTTCTTATGAATGTACGTACACACATGTAGGTTTCCCAACGCTGCTGTAAAAACATTCCTCACACAGAGCGGCTGAAATAATAGGATTTTCACTCTCACAATCTGGAGGCTGGAAGCTGAAGTGACGGTGTTGACAATGCTGATACCTCCTAAAGCTTTGCTCATAACTTCTGTGAGCCTCAGGCATTCCACAGACCCCTTCTCCCTGCGTCTCTCCACATCTTCTTCTCTATGACCAAATTCTTCCTTGTGGTAAGAACATTAGAGACCACCCTATTGACCTCACTTTACATTGATGACCTTTATAAAGGACTTTATCTCCAAGTAAGTTCCCATTCTGAAGGATAGGGGTTTAGGTATCCAGCATACCATTTCTGAAGGACACAATTCAGTCTGTAACCACCCATATATATTATTTTACAGAAATGAAATCATTTCATGTGCTGAGGTGCTTTTGTTGTATCTGGTTTATTTGTACACTAGTCCCTCCTTATTTGCACTTTTGTGCTCTACAATAGGAGTTACTCATGGTCAACCGTGGTCCAAAAATATTAAATAGAAAATTATAGAAGTAAACATAAGTTTTAAATTGAGTGCCCTTCTGAGTAGCACAATAAATTCTCACTGCATCCTCCCCAGGACGTGAATCATCCCTTTGAGCAGCATCTCCACACTATATGTGCTCCCGCCCATTAGTCACATAGGAGCTGTCTTGGTTATCAGATTGATTATCCGAGAGAGAGAGTGAAAGAGAGGGAGGAAGCAAGCATGCACATTCATTAACTTCTATTATAGTATATTGTTATAATTTTATTATAACAATATTATTGTTATAATAATATAATAATAACTTTATTATTGTTATTATTTTATTATTATATTATTATTTTTTTTATTATTGTTATTGTTAATCTCTTACTGCCCCTAGTCTATAAATTAAACTTTATCATAGGAATGTACATATGTATAGAAAAAAACAGTGTACGTATGTTAGGTACTATCCAGGATTTCAGCTATCCCCTGGGGGTCTTGAAGCATATCTCCTGTGGATAAGCAGGGACCACTACATCTAATGTTTCTTTATTATTTTGTTTTATTCCCCCTTCTAACTACGTTCTCCACCATGACCACCACCACCAAGACCCTAAGGTTGGCACCCGGTTTATAATGTTCTTATTTCTTTACACATACACGTATAAATATACTGGTATAGAAAGTTTTTTTGTGTGCTTTATAAAATATAAATTACATTATAAACACTAGTCTTCATTTCATCTGTCTCACTTAATAATATCAGCATAAAGGCTTATTTAAGTCAACTGGTAACCACTTCATTCAAGAGCACCTACAATATTGCATAATGGACACGGACCATCATTTATTCTATCCTTCTCCATTTGTCAGGCTTTCCCAAGCACTCTACAGTACCGTTTCTCTTACTGGCAGGCTTATATGGTTTCTAGTTCCCAAAGAGAAAAAACAGTTTGAACATGGTCCATGTCACCCATGATCAAGACTTAGCCGTCCCTGTTCTCCATCACGCTCAGTGTAACACTATACCTTAAAATAGAGCCATTCAAAGAATGGCTTTGAGAATGAGGCTTTCTCCGTGTCCAACTGGTTCATAAAATCATTCAGAGCTTGAGATTTAGTGTTTATCTCCACGATCCTCAATGTCCTCATCTTGACAGGTAACAATTGTAGCCGCCTCCTCAGGTTTTGACATTCTTTTTTGTTAGTTTCAGGTATACAGCACATTGCTTAATTTTCTTTACTAGTACTAGATTTGTATTCTAATCCTATAATCCATGACAAGTATTAGTAAATGCAATGAAACATATCACTTTCCGTAGTTTTGACACTCTTGAGAAAATATGCCACATAGTAACTCAAAAGAAAGTCAGATTTATAAACCAACACAATTCAATAACCTGACGGGCAGCAGAGCAGGGCAACTTCCTGTGACAGTCTGAGTCAAAAGAATAAAGGTATAAAATGCAATGTTCGGAAGTCGAAACATGAATGCAAGCAAAAAGCTCAAGCTTTACAAGCTTGCAAAAACCTGTACAGTAATACACATATGAGGAATAAACACTATCATCAGCTGAAATGGTGATACATTCATAGCAGAAGCAACTTCTGTATTTTTAAAATATCATTGGCAACCAAAACACTCCCTTAAACCTTCTTTACTGTGTTTTTCGTTTAGTTACATATCTTACTAGTTTCGGTGTCTCACTAATCAAGTATAGACTCTCATGTAGCATAATCTCTTTTCCTTAGCTGACTTCAGATGTCCGATGCCAAATGAGAATTTAACTGAAGGAGTCATTTCAGGCAGGCTTTAGGACAGTAATTCTATTTTGGTCTCAAAATATTCAGCTAAGGAAAGTCTCGAATTTTAGAACCAACATCATGAGCTTATGTTTTTCCAGTCTTCATTTAGAAACAGAACATTCTAAAGGTTAATTGAATATGAATGGACATTTATTCTCTTTTGCATTGTGCCAGGATTACACCTATGAATATAAAACGAACAGTACATCCAAAGTAACAATGACCAAATACGAATACACCTGAATTTGTCTTTCAGTGTTTCATGTTTCCTAGAGGACACAGTCAGCAGACCAGATGCATCTCCATCCCTTGGCAAGTTTTTCTCAGTGAATGAGAGCGGTGGGAGCCACTACAGCCAGAGTGGTCCTGTGAGAGTGGAAGCCACAACACAGAGGAATTCTAATAGATGACTCCTTACCACTTCATTCTCAACCAGAAATGACCTTTTGGCTGATATTCCCATATCTAAGCATATTTTACTACTAGGAAGGGGGGCAGTATGGATTTTTTGTGACGCATCTACACGAGCCAAAGCACTGGCTGTGAGCTTGTTACTGTCGGGTTATTTCTGAGACATTTCCTGGTCTCTGCCAAGACATGGATAAAGCCCACCCCTTCCTCAGCACACACTGCGTTAAAGGAATTCTTCAACGAAACTTCAAAAGCACAGTCTGTGAGGCAAAAGAACATTACTCTGACTTCAACAAAGTTAAGGAATTTTGCAAAGGAGTTAATGGGAATAGAAAGGAAGGTGCACAAAATCTTAAACGAAGGTGTCAATAGGTAAAACTAGCAGGGAACTCCTGTGACCAGCTGGAGAAGGATGTAGAAAACCACCAAAAAGGAAACAGACAAGCAGTACACAGGAAAAGAAACTCAAGGTGCTCTTAAGAGTTTTAAAGGACAGCTTCAATCATGGACAACCAGAAAAAGGCAAACAAAGACAACAGCAAGGTATCACATGATACTTTTCAGTTGGCAACAATTAGATAGTTGGATATTTAACAGTGCTAATGAGGATGTGGAGACTAGCATAGGTACCATTCTGGAAAGCAATCCATCACTACATGGAGAGAAAGAGAGAGGGAGAGAGAGAGAGAGAGAGAGAGAGAGAGAGAGAGAGAGAGAGAGAGAGAGAGAGAGAGAGAGAGAGAGAGAGAGAGAGAGAGAGAGAGAGAGAGAGAGTGTGTGTGTGTGTGTGTGTGTGTGTGTGTGTGTGTGTGTGTGTGTCACAGCATAGCAGTGCATGATGTATATCCTAGGGAGATCCTTACACCCCATAAAGATTGGTTCAACTCATTGTGTTGGTAAAGAGAATTGGAGGTAGAAACCAAGTAATATCAGAGTGTGTCTGCTTTCTGATGTGTTGGCATGGTTTCAAGGGAAACATGCACTCTCGGCTTGAAACAGTCCCTATCTCTCCTTTTGCTATATACAAAATTTCACCCTTCCTCGCACCTGCCTAATCCTGTAGGCATTAGACTTCAAAGCCCTGCTCAACTGTCCTGTGCCTCCGTGGTCTCCCATATACCTTGAGCCCATTTAAAAATGTGAGGGAGGTCACTGAGTAGGCCTAAGCCTGAATGCAGAGGGCAAAATGACAGCTGTCAATCTATGTTTAATCAACTAAGGAGAAAGACATAACCCCTTCTTGAGTGAGCTCCAATCCTGTACATTACAAGTTGCAGAAAAAAGTGTGTATAAAATTTTTTTTTTCATGATCATTTGCTTGCTTGATGAATGTGTCAAAAGAAACAGGAGAGCAAAGGACAGAACCTAAGAGTTCCCTTTTTTTGGCTTACTTTGAGCCATTTGCAAAATGACACATCATAAGAAAGACGAGAGCCAATTCTCAAATTTGGATCCCTGCGCAGCTCTTCACATACAATGCATAGAAAGCCAGCAGCCCCTACTTGCCAGCTTTGAGGGATTTAGCTAATGAAAGCTTTCCAAATGGACAGATGTACCAACACTGTTTCATGGGCTGGATACTAAAATCAAAACTCTGCAGAGTTGAGAGCAGTGGAATTGTGTTGCAAATTCTGATTGAGGTGGGAGGGAGTGCATGCAGCCATGGGGGTTTAGTGCCAGCTGGCCCCATTCAGGAGGTTTCTCTGAAAATATAAAATGTGGACTTTGTCAGTAGAGACCCTATAGATCTCTACAATTTTTATTTTACGTCCTCTGACTTTTGTTTAGTAATCATTTAACACTTAAGACAATGTACTGTAAAACGTTAGGAAAATTTACTAGAGAATAATTAAATCCAGAGTTACCACATCGCTACTAGTATACAAGTTCTCAAATTCACCATTCAAAGGCATAGGAGAAGTTAGGAAAGGATTCATGATAAAACAACCAAAATATCAGAATTATAATTAGAGGAGTGCTTTCAAAGTCATGTATTTAAATAGATGAATGCTAATCTTTAAACACATTATTGCCTTTAAAACCACATTTGTTGTTGTTGTTGTTGTTGTTGTTAAGCTCTGTATGTCCATTTATTCAATTTACCTTTATTAAGTGTCTACTGGGTGGGAGTCATTGTGTTAAGTGGTGTGTGTATATATGATCATGTTTAATGTTACAGCAATCCATAAGGAGTTTTGATACATTTTATTAAAAAAAAATTTTAACTTGGAAATATGTTTCACTATGTCATTATTTCTTAATCATTTAGTCACAGCTTATCTAGAAGTCACCATGCCTAGGCATATACACACAAACTTTTGTACACACAAATGTATACACCTGTTCATAGCAGTGTTGCTCTAATCAGTCCAATTAGTAACAATAAAATGAATAAATGATGGTTTATTCAAACAATGAAATGGTACATGACAGTGAAAGTGAACAGACTGGAACCACAGTCATAGGCCACATAAGGACATTTCAATCAACGGCGAAACACGTATTATTACAGTGGTCTCATAAAATTATAAAGGAGCTGAAGTATTCCTATTACCCAGTGATGCCATAGCTCTGGTGACATTACCATGCAGTGAATTACTACTCACTTGTCTGTGACACTGGTATAAACAAACCTACTGCACTGCCAGTCATATGAAAGTATAGCACGTACAATTACAGTAGGCTAGAACATATAGGTTCATGTATATACACTGTATGATGTTATCACAATGGTAAAATCACCTGATGAGGTATATCTCAAAATAAATCCCCATCACCGAGCGCCACATGTCTGCACATGCAATACTATGAATGACCCTCACAGAAATAACACTGAGCGAAAGAAGCCAAACACAGAAGTGTGTGTGCCATGTGATTCCATCTATACAGAGTTCACATTAACCGAAGGAGGTAGACGTAAGTGTCGTGGTTACCTCTGGTGGTGTGCACAGTGCTGGGAAGGGACCCATGGGGTACGGCAATCTGGGGTGCTGGTAGAGTTCGAACCTTAATCCAGGTGTGGGTTACATGGATATTCGCTTTGTGAAATATTGAGCTGTACCTTTCTCTATACATCTGATGCTCTAATAAGAAGTTTGTGTACATAAAAAAAGTGACCACATACATAACATTAATAAGTAGAAATATTTACTATATAATAGTCAGTTTGAAAAACTTAAAAATCTTATGTACGATTCAGTAAAGAAATCACTGTGCTTTGGCAGAGAACATAGAAAGTGATAAGAATATATTAAGGTTTTGGAATGAATAGTAGTAGTATTTCCTTTTAAACTTTTCTTGATGTTGGTATAACATTATGTAATTCCTTTTTAAAAGGTAAACACAACACACTATATGTAAGATTCCTCCAACCTCCTTGTTCACTACAAAACTCACCCAAACTCAATTTGTTTTATAGCTGGGACAAATGTGCCCTGAACAAACATAATTGCTTCATAAATCAGTTTTTTTTTTAATATTAGTACAATGCACATTTATCATCAATGTTGTTTCCAGATCACATAAAATATCAGTAATGTTCCCTACTGCAGTTATTCACATGACAATGGTGTCTCAAGCCTAAGAGTAGAGGTCAATGACTCCCTTTTTTGCATGAAGTATGAAGCGAGAATGAACGCATGCATGCACATATGTACACACAATAGGACCGTTTCCATTACTCATGGAGTAATGTAGAACTTTCACAAGAGAAGCAAAATCTATAATCTATATGAAAGGTTTTGTCCTCTAACTTTTCCAAATAGAGGCAAATTAAAAATCTCAAACTCTACACTGGAAGTGAAAAGCAGTGTCCTTTTGACTTCTAGACAGGAGCACAAAGCAGTCATTTGGCACCAGGTGGCAATTTGGTACCCTAACAACATGGGAAGAGTAGGTGCATCAGTTATCATGGAAAGCAAATACTCATGGTCATGAATGATCATGCTAAGGAAATCTTGTTTTTCATCCCCTTTTGTTTTCTATCTCTTCTTCTAATGTATGTTCAGAGAAAGGAGAGTTCAAGCAGATGCTGCAACTGAGCAGGACGTCATCCAAATACGAGGAACTGAGGACGTTACATGACATTCCTTTATTTTTTCTTCCCCTTATTCCAAGTGTAAGAAGTCCTACATTTTCTACCTAAAGATGTCGCCAATAAGTTTACCCCCATCCTATTGGACTCAGATCACGCTTTTCCCTTGGCTCTTTTCTCATTCAGGTAAGAAGAAAAATAAATCTATGAAACTAGTTTAATCAAAATGGCAGGATTTACTGATGAGCTGTAGAGACGTTCTACGGAAAGCAAAACCGGGAAGTCTACCCTGACTTTAAGGAAAAGTAGAGCCAGTTACATGAGTCTGGGACAAGGGCTCAGCCTCTCCTTCATTATCCTTTATATCTGCTTTGTCCTACTCATTTCATTCTTCCTCTTCCCTTCTCTTGTCATCCTCGTCCCCCTTGTCTTCCTCCTTGCTTTTTTTTCTTCTTCTTCTCCCTCTCCCCATATTTGTCTCCTCCCCACTCTCCTTTCTCTTTCCATTATCCTCTTGCCCTCTCTTTCTCCCTCTCCCTCCCTCCCTCAAATAGTATACATGTTAACTACATATGCCACCACTATCTAAGATATATATTTGCAGCTAGTTGGTTACAAGCCCTGAATCCTGGGTCTGAATTAATGTTAAAGATAATCTGATTGGTTCTTCTTGTTTCTAGTGTCTTGGCATTTTGGAAGACACCCTCTTGGAAGACTACAATGAGTTCTAAGACAATGAACTTTTAACACTTTTAAACATTAGACCAAGAATACCACCCTAAAACACCCTTCCAATTCTCATGGACAAGGAGAAAGAAACCCCAGAATAAGCCCTATGAAATTTTTCTTATGACTATTCTGGACAGTGTGACTATTATGAACATGTAGAATATCCTGAATATAATGACAGTGGAATCAATACTGAGCATGCACATCATATGGGAATTTCATGAGATAGCTGTTCTCTCTCACCCTTCCAATTGCCCTGAGAATGAATTCCATACTGCTGCCAAGTCCTGCATGCCTAACTCTCTTTGTGCCTTTCTTTACTTATTCATCACAATTCTCTCCACCAAGTCACATTCCTGCTATCAGCACAAGGGCTCCTCCTTTTTCCATATCTTTACCAACACTTGCTATTTCCTGTCTATATATATAATAGACATTCTAAGCGGTTTAAGGTGATATCTCATACTTGTCTTAATTTGCATTTCCCCAGTGATTAGTGATGTTGAGCATCTTTTCATTTACCTGGTGTCCATCGGCATGTCTTCTTTGGAAAAATGACAATTCAGATTCTCTACTCATTTTTTAATCATAATATTTGGGGTTTTTTGTTTTTGCTATTAAGTTATATGAGCTCTTTATATATATTGGATATTAACCTCTATCAAATATATGATTTGCAAATATTTTCTCCCATTTGGTAAGCTGCCTTTTCATTTTATTGATGGTCCCCTTTGCTGTGCTGTTTTAAGGACGTTCATTTAGGTGTGTAAGATATATGTTTATTTGAAAAATAATTACATTACTTTAGAGCAGTGTCTCTCAAAGTATATTCCCTGAACCAAAAACATGAGAATCATTTGGAAAATTGCTAAAAATGTTAAGTTGTCAGGCCTAATCTTTTATCTACTAACTTAGAAAATAAATAGTTTAGCAAACCTTGTTTGCTAAAGTCGAAAACCACTGCTTAAAGGAATACATTTTTCACAGGATGTTCTGGGTTGTATGTTTATCTCAACTGTGCCTAATATGTTTTAGTGAAGCTGGTTTAATTAGGAAATAACATGAATCCTTGTGCTAATCTTCTTTTTTTAAGTACTCAAAGCATTCTTTTTAATGGAATAAAACATTAATTACCCTCCTTTAGAAACAGCTGTCTATCGCCCAGGGAGCCTCTGTTTAGAAAAGTAAAATTGCATAACAGACAAGTGCATTGTTTATGCAGAAATGAGCACAAGAACCATTTACTGCTGTATTTCTACATAAAATGTGTTTACAATATTAATCAATCAATAGCATTAAATATTTCACTTTCTTGGGAAAAATAGAGAAAACCACTTCATCAAAGAAAAATGTCAGGTAAGGACAAAAAAAGGTTGGGAAATTACACACAGTAGTCAAACTGATGTAATTTCTAAATATTTTCACATGGAAAGACGTATGAGTTAATATGATCCTAGGCACTCACAGGCCATATTTTATTGAGCTTCTTAATAGGCAGAACTTCCACCTAAGCCTGGAATATTATTAGATTTTATAAATTAAGTGGGTTAGAGCTGGTAAAATACATCTCCCTTTATATTGTGACCTAGTTCATCCTTATTTTTTTCCCCTTTCATTTTTAAGACGTAACCTATCACAGCTGCTCTGTAAGTCTAGGGAGCTATGTATAACAGTAAAAAATGATGCCTTTTAGTTTCTATTAAAGTTCAGAGTCTGTTTCAGTGTTGTTTGCAGAAACAAACCATATTTATACTGTATTCATATATATATGCACTTTTCATTAAAAACAAATTTTATATACTGATATATGTACATCTACGTAATCCCATTACAGGGAAACATGATAAATGGAAAGAGACATATATTGGTAATAGACAGTGTAAGGTATTTAGATGGATCTGGATTTAACACTGACTCTGACACTTTATAGTCTTATGACCTTAATCAGTTACCTTAATCTTTCTGGGTCCAAGGTTCTCATTACTAAAATGAAAAATTTAAATGTATAAAGCTTATAGGACTATTATGTGTACATCAGAAGGCCGATTGCTCCTTAGGTGGTCAATCTCGATGACACTTCTCTCTTTATACAGTCATAAAATGCTCGATGTGGGTTTCTTTTGGAAAATAAACAAAATAGACTTTTCGTATGTATACCCTCTGGGTGAGTGATAGAATCAGTAGTGCATAGGACCAGAGACAAGCACGAGGATGTCAACTCTAGGAAATACCAGAAAATGTAGAAAAATTCTGTTTGCTGTCCCAGGCCACATATGTTATGTTGAAAACAAGTTTAACCAAATTTTTTAGGGGGCTGAGAAGTACCAATTACATCTGGGTTACATTAAATAATAAAGTTCAGTCTCCATTCTCTTCAGTATTAATAATACCAAATTCAAGTTCCTGGTTTTCCCACTATGAACATGAAATCAGAGTGGGAGGCCACGAAAACTCATTCTCCAGTGAGGATCTGATTCAATGGTACTTAAGATTTCTACTTTTGAACTATTTTCCTAATGTAGAATTTAATATGATTTCCTGTTATAAATGTTTGTAGGACAAATATATTAATATGATAATACTTTGTGCATTTAAAATATTTGTGTACTCTTAACCATCCAGTTTCAATGCAGCCAGTCTGTGTGCATTGTGATGTATAAGTTTATAAACAGCAGGGAAAACCCTGCTGACTTCTTAGAGATGACTTCTGTAATTGAAAAGTTTAGTAAAGGCATAAAACAAAGCAGAGATCTTCATTTCACTGCATACTCTCCTTGTGCTCATTAAGATTTTTAGAGCTGACTGAGACCGCTGAACACAATGGGAAATGCTAAGAGTTTCTGTCTTTATTAGCATATATAATGCCTCAATTCGCTAAAAATGTGGTTAATCTGCATTGCACACAGAGACTTCTTTTCAAAATATATGTTATCACTACTTTTTTCAATATTGTAAAGACAGTGGTGTTTTGTCTAGTGAATTGTAAGTTGTTCTCAGTATTGTTCTCCTCCAATTGATTTTCTAAAAAAATAAGTTTTCAAGAGGTGTTTTGTTTTGTGCATAGAATAAAATCTGAGATTGTTTTTGTATTCTGGGCCACGTGTTGAATGAGACGGACACATTACTTAATAATAAAAGAACAAATAAAGACAGGGAGATAAGTACAATATCACACTTCAGTTGCTTAGTCAATTATCTACTTTCTCCCCCAAATGACGGAAGAACACACTTTATCATCTTGAGAAATAAAACCTTGCTAGCCTCTCCATAGCATAAGAACCTTTAACAGCCCATTTGAAGCTTTTGTAATATGAGTGTCAGAAAACCACCAATACAACAGGGGTTCAATTAAATGTCCTCCTTGTCAAGAAGTCATATGCAAAAATCTATTTTGCATAACGTTTTGTTCATGTCTGCCTTTCTACAGTCTTACTTTTTTATCCCACAGTGTTTGGGTATGAAATATATGATAACTTCTTTTATTTTTATGCATGCCAGTAAAAAAGTGACCAGAAATGAACATTAATGGGCTTTCAAAGCAGAAAAACTCATTCAACAGCTCAGAAAATGTGGTCTTGTAACATGTCCATGTCTAATGTTAAAAGTGAGTTTGTGTTCACTTCATATCACTGAGGTCAAAGCTATATTTGCAGCTGCAGCATGTTATAGTATAGGGATGGGTTGCCTATCAGAATAATAGAATGAAACTCCTCATTAACTCTTTGTGGAGAGTTCTCTTTCTATATATGTGCTTTTCCCTGCATTTGCTGCAAATATTTTAAGGAAGTATCAATGTGGGGCTTCTTTTATCTAACTATGAGGGAATAAAATGTCATTTAGATGACTTCAGATCATGTGTTTCAACTATATACCATAAATTGCAGGTGAGAATACCTCTTTCGTTCTAGGATCTTTTTTTTTTCTTTGAACTTTAAGAGCCCTTTTGTTTCTTGAGTGAAGATTCGGTCTAAAAACCCTTTCTGCATGACCTCATCCATATTTGTGAATTCAAATACCATCCAGATGCTGATGACACTCATATTTGTATTTCTATACCAAACTACTCTCTCTCACTCTCCACACTCTCAAATTTCTCCCTATGCTTCTCAACCTGAGCGGAACTTGTTCAAGAGAAATTCATATTTATTTTGACCTCACTGTGTACCTGGATTTATGCCAGTTTTTTTTTTTTTTTTTTTTTTTTTTTTGCAGCTTTGCATACTGTCTTAGTCAATTCGAGATCTTTTAAGAAAGTACCATAGACTACAAGGCTTGTAAACAGCAGAAGTTGGTTCCTCACATTTCTGGAGACTGGAAGTCTGAGAGCAGGGTGCCAGCATGGCTGAATTTTCATGAGAGCCCTCTTCCGGGCTGCAGACCATCTTTTTTTCATTGTGTCTCACATGGCAGGAAGAGGCCAAAGGAGCGCTCTAGGGTCTCTTTTATAACAGTGCAATTCCATTCACGAGGCTCCACCCTCCTGATCTAATTATCTCCCAGGGCACCACCTCCTAGTACCATCTCTTTGGGGGTTAGGATTTCAACATATGAGTTTGAGAGAGTGACAAACATTGTGTCAATTTTACATGCTTGACTTCACTTAATCCTGGATTATATGCTCCATTAGTGCTGAGACTGCATATATTTTTTATTACTATATACCCATCACCACACACCATGCCTACTACATAGTTTGTGCAAATATTTGTAAAATAAATACGATTGTAATAAATCTGTGAGTACCCAGAGTTAAGCCAGCCATGAGATTAAAAGCTCATTTCTCCAGACTGCCAAGTCTTCATACGACTTCTCATCCCAAGTACAATGAGTTAGGATCTGACCACAAAATTAGAGGGGGACGTTCACACAAGATCGCCCTCATTTCTAATACTCACTGCAAATTCAGGACTTTTCCCAAAATCCCCCTCAGGTGTGATGACTCACTAGAAAGTTCTACAGAACTCACTGAAACTTATTATACTCACAGATATGGTTTATCATGATAAAGGCTACAAAATATTGACAGCCAAAGAGATGCAGATGGTGGAGTCTAAGATGGTTCTAAGGGTGAAACTTCCATTGTCCTCAGGATGCTTTATCCTCCCACTATTCACATGTGACAGTCTAGGAAATCACCTGAGCTTCTGTGTTCAGGGTTTGTACTGGGGCTTTTTTACATTTTGTAGGCATGACTGACTGTTATACTATATGGTCCAAGAGATCCACCACAAGTCACCTCCTTAGCATAAACTATCAGGGGCCCATCATGAATAACAAAGACACTCCTATTGCTTGGGAAATTCCAAAAGTTTAAAGGTTACCTCCCAGGAGCCAGGGACAAAGGCCAGATCTTCCCTTGGCCAAGGTCAAATTCTTTACTATAGGTGAGTAAGTCCATTTTATAGATTAAATAAAAATATTATACAATAGTTGAGAGAACTAGATTTGGGACACAGGGCTATTTCTTACTAAAGTTTAACTTCTATCTAAAATGAAAATTCTCTTCCTATCTTGCTAACTAGTTCGACCTCATGAATGTTTTATCTTGGTTAATAGCACCTCCATTTTTTTAATTTCCCAGTGCACAAATGCTTGTGTCATCCTCCTCTCCTACCTCTATTTCATCCTCACAATCCAAATAATTGCCAAGTCATATCAATTCTCTTTGTTTATAAAATGCCTCTCATATCTGGTTCTCTTTTTGCTCTTTCCTGCTAATATGATAGTTCTGCTTTTCATCATTTCTGACGTATAATAATGCTATGTTGCTTTAATTAGTCTTCTGTCTGTATTATCCACCCACACTCACTATTTTCTACTTGTTCCTCAGATTGGTCTACTAAAAAGCAGAAGTGTTCATATCACCATCTTTCTTAAAATTTGTATCAGATTCCTAATGCTTTTGTATAAAATTCGACCTCTTTAGTATAACTTACTTGGCCTGGAACAATTTAAGGCCAAACTATATTCCAACCTCCTCTCCCAACATTCTCCTCCATATAACCTCTGATCCTGCACCTGTGGACTTTAATTGTATGTATAGAGAATACGTGCTATATGTATATAAGTCACTATGGCAGATGCTCTGTTTATATCAGGAAAATAGAAAGCAAACCTAATCTCTGCCCTCATAAAGTTCATGGTCTAGTGAGGTATGGCATTAATCAATCACAAAATTGAATCTACAATTACTACTATCATAGTGAGAAAATAGCTTTGAATAACATGTCTGCTTAAGAAGAGGAAAATAGTATGAAGTACAAATGCTTCTGGAAAGCAATTGGAAACTGCTGACTTTTTTTCCATTTGTTCATTTTGCAAGAAATATATTTAACATTATGTAATTTGAAAACTTTCTTCATTTTATGCATTCATTTTATTTTAAGGTATATTTATTATTTTAAGTGAAATATGATTGCTTATTATAATAACACCATTTAATTTACATTGAAGAATTTTAAATTTACCATCATTTGATATACTTTTACTTGTTATACTTGCTCTAGCTTCCTTTTCTCTATTTTTTCTTGTCCTTATATAAATATATTATTGTGATCATTTTCCCCCTCTTTATTAGCTTGAGTGTCATTCTATTGTTTAGTGATGAGTCTAGATCAGAGTTTTACTAGCTCAGCAACACTGACAATTTTGACCAGATAATCCTGTGTCATGAGAGGGGCTTCTGTTTGTATTGTATGATTTAAGCAGCATCTCTGGCTTCTTCCTATGAAAAGACAGTCCTATCTTTTTAGTATGACAATCAAAAATATTGGATATTGTCAAATGTTCTTTAGAAGAGAAAATCACACTCAGTTCAGAACCATTGCTCTTGACTCAACAAATTTCAATGTAAATAAAGATTTTTTCTTTTTTGTTTTGGACATGCGAAGGCCTTTTGACATTTATCTCAATTCATCCCTCTTCTCAATCATTACAACATGCCTGTTGCTATTTTACCTCATGTTTTTCAAATCCCGTAAGATATTCTATTGGTTTACACTACTAATATTCATTTAGACTTATCCACATATTTACTTTTACATTACTCTTAATATCTTCCTGCACCTGTGAGCCTCTAATCACAATCATTTTCCTTTTATCTGCAGAATATTACTTTCTCTAAGGTCTTATACTGATGATAAATTCTCCCAGTTTTTGTATGTCTGAAAATTTTCTTATTTCACTGTAATTTTTGAGGAACATTTCCACTGAGTATACAACTAGGGTTTATAATTATTTTTTTAAACAGTTGGAAATTATATTTCATTCACTTTCTCCATCTATTGTTTCTTTTGAGAAATCTGCTGTTAGTCTAATTGTAGCTCTTAGAAGGTAATCTTAATTTTTCTAGATGTTTTGATTTTTTCTTTTTTTTCTTTTTTTCTTTTTTTTGGTTTTTCAGCAAGCTAGCTACAATGTTGCCTCAGTGTGTTTATGTTTATCTTGCTTAAGATTTGTAGTGCCTCTCAAGTCTGTGGTTTGAAATCTTTTGTCAATTTAGAAAGATTCTCAGCCATTTTCTCTTCAAATATCTCTCAGCCTCATTATCTCTCCTTTCCCCTTCCGAAGCTCTAATTACATGTACATATATTTTCCACCATATCTCACGTGTTTTTACATTTTGTGTAGTGTGTTATCTATCATTTTGTCTCTCTTTGAACCATTCTGTATTTTTTCATCTGAGCCACATTCTACTACACTAATTTTTTTCTAATCTGTGTCTAATCTGCTGGTAAACCCATTCATTGAATCCTTGATACAGTTGTTGCATCTTTTAGTCATATAATTTCTGTTTGGTACTTTTATGAAATATGTTCCAGCTCTCTGACAAAATTCCCAATTTTATCTTATTTCTAGATCATATTAAGCATAGTTATTTTAAACTGGATTATTGATAAGTTTACTTATACTATCTAATGCTTTTTTGTTTTTTAATCACATTATCTTATGATTCACTTGCCTATATAATAGTTTTTGGGTTCCAGACACTGCCTGTAAAAAGTGCTGGGGTTATTTGAGGTCTTTAATAATGTTATCTTCTTGCACATTTAGGCTAAGTAATTCTTCAACATCTCTGTAGATTTTTGATACCTTCAAACATATTTTTGGAAACTATTATTATTTTCATATTATTTGTGGTAAGACTTTTTTAATACTTTACAACAAGTGATATGTGGCCCAAATATACATTACTAGGATGCAATCTATGACAAATATGATTTATTATGCAAGTGTAAGTATGCCTGAACTGGTTGATATCATGTCCAAAAAGATTAATCCATTGAGTATGCATTTGGATGTTATAAAAATATTTAATTCCTGTATTTGGTTGCTTGTGTATCTGTAGAAATTGGGGATTATATGTAGTGGCACTGTTATAGATCATCCTAAGAGATATACTATTCTAAGAGACAACAAAGAGATCCCTAGTTAAAGGAAGAGATCTAAAATAATCAGGACCTATTCTGTCTTGAGTAAAATAGTCTGCTTCCAACTAAATTAACACATTATCAGGAAATACATCAGCTATTCTTTAAAGGCTTAACTCTAAAAAGATTTAGCAAACATTTACACAATTCTCCCAGTAGCAGAAGGAACATTATACCTTGAGGATTATTTAAAGCAGACTAGATAATGTTATCTACATATATACTAACAACTCATCAATTCAGAATTGGGAATTATTTGGCCAAGTAAATTAATAGTGTAAGAAGAATTACATTAAAGTATATAAAACTACTTGAACTACATTTTCAATCAATCTCAAATCCTTTAGAAGCATCCTTTCTCTTATGGAAATACAGAACATGCTAATTACAAACTTTCTCCATGTAACCTTTATAGCAATTAGTCTCAAAAAAAGTGGAAACAATGCTTAATGAATTTGTTCTGTTACATACCCACATGAAATTCATTTAAAAGAAAGAGGGTGAAAAAAATTATTTTAAATGGTTCTACAAATTTGGCCAAAATTTCTACCTCACAGTAAGTCCAAATTAGGAGCTTTCATTAGACTATTACTATATAAAGTATGAAGCATTTTAGAAGAGTATCTGGGACATCTGTTGCTTTTGTTTGATGAGTATCCATTCCTCCATTGGCTGATACAAACCCAGTTCTTCTTAGGACCTTCTCTAAGTCTAAGCAATTTGGGTGGTTTAGATCTCACTACTGAATTGAGTGTGATGTATGAGCCACACATAGCCAGTCATAGATTCCCTTCTCTCTGACAACACTCATTGGTTCAAAAGTTGGCATGTGACCCGCAGTGGATCAGTGAGAGGCAGATCTAGAACTTTTGTTGAAACTCTTAGGAAAGAAATTTCCTCCCTGCTTCTCTCTCTCTCTCTCTCTCTCTCTCTCTCTCTCTCTCTCTCTCTCTCCGTAGACATGTATAAAGTAGGAGAAATTAAAAAAATAAGGAAGAGGAAAACCTCAGCAGAAAAAGAGATAAAGATGCCGCACTGAAGGTTCCGAAGATGGAGTAAGAGGCCATGAGCCAAGCAACATAGGGAATGCAGCGCTAAAAACTGTAAAAGTCAAGGAAACAGTTTCCTGGAGACTTCAGAAGGAGCATGACCTTGCTGACACCATGGTTTTGGCCTGGTGAAACAGATTTTGTGCTCCAGAATAAATACACATTGTTTTAATCCACCAAGTTTGTGGTAATCTGTTTCAGTAGCAAGAGGAAATTAATTCAGAGAGGGAGGAAGAAAAGACCAGAGGAATCTCTGAGCTCTCTTGCCCGACTCCCCTCTTGCAGTTGGGAAGGCACCTTTTACACCCTGTATCTTGCTCCCAGCTTTTGACTCATTATACTTAGGCACTCAGTGATGAATAGAGAAAATAGTTGGTACAAAGCTGCTGAACCTCTCTGAAGTGAGGGCTCCATGAAATTCTAATAATCTGTCATTTCAGGCTACTCGTGGTCTTTAAATGTTTATTAAAGGTTCCACTGCTTTTTTCCTGATCCCCATCTATGGTGGATTCCTCTACCATTTGCTCCACCAGAGAGACAGCAGCCATGGGGCCATTCTCCCCTATGAGGTGTCCATCACTTCCTGTAGTTTAGTTGATTTAGGTATCTTTGATTTTAAGCTGTGTGATGAGTTGAAACACACACACACACACACACACACACACACACACACAACTATGCTTTTTGGATCTCCTTCAGTTGCTAATGTAAGAATGACGGTGTTTGTTAGTTTTACATCCTAATTAGACTCAGAAGTCTCTGTATGACATATTTTTTTCTGCTTTTGACAATGACAAGTTTACAAGTTTTCTGTTAAGAAAAATGGAAAAACTTGTTCCAAAACTGATGAAATATATCAAACTACAGATATAAGAAGTTCTGAGAACCCAAGCAGGGTAAATACAAGGAAACCCATATCTAGAAACATAGCAAAATTGCTAAAATTAACAAAATAAAAGAAAAAGTGTAAAAGCATCAGAGGCAATCAAGACATATACATTGAAAAGAGCAAAAATGAAACAGACATTTGTCTTTTCACTAGCAACAATAGAAGTCAGAAGTTAATGGAAATAAATATTTAAAATGCTGAAAGAAAATAACTGCCAAGTCAGAATAATATGTCTCAAAAAAAGATAAAATACAAGAATTTTAGACAAACAAAACTAAGAGAATTAATTAACAGCAGACCCACATTGACAGAAATATTGGTCAAGTCCTTCAGGCAGAAGAAAAATAACCTTATATGACTTTTTAATATAAAAAAGAATGAGAAATAATAGAAAAGGTCAAGATGTAATTAAATATAAATGAAAAATGAATATATAAAAATTAGCAATAATAATGCCTTAGAGAGGTTAAAACATACATTGAATTAAATTTCAAAGAAGCCACAGAACAGGTGAGAGGTCCATGCTGTAGACTGAAAAATCACACGTTTGATATTTTGTTGTCTTTCCATGAAGTGGTGGAGTTTCTTCAGCCAGTCTCCAATCTGAGGTGGCCTCTGACTTGCTCTGACAGTAGAATGTGGAGGAAGCAGCCTTCCACCAGTTCTGGAGCCAATGACTTAAGAAACTTTGATGCTTCCCCCTTCCCTCTATTGGAACACTCCATGCACAATATAAGAAAGCTCAAGCTGGTATATTAAACAAGGAGAGACTCCATGGAGAGAGAGTTCTAGTCAGCACCCAAAACCAAATGCCTAGACATTTGAATGAGGCCATCTTACCTCTCCCATCTTAGACCCGACTGAGCCACCAGGTATTTGCAGCCTCTTGAATGAGCCCAAGCAAGAACACCAGAAGATCCACCCAGCTGAAGCCAGCTCAGCTTGCAGAACTATAAGCAAATAAATCATTGTCATTTTAAGCCATTAAATTTTAGGGTAACATAATACAACAATAGAGAACCAAATTAACATATTATGTAATAAGAGATTGATTGATTTTTAGCAATGGTTTAGCTCTTAAAAGTTTAGAAGTTTTATCAAATGTGACCAAGCTTAGTATTTACTTACATTTTAGGGAATTTTGCTAACTTTTTAAATAACATTTTTCAAGAGAGTTGAAGGTATGTGGAGCCCTTTCAACTTGTAGGATCTAATTTCTAAACTACTTTGCACCCTTAGAATAAAGTTTGAAAGTGACATTATGCTACATTCTGCCCATAGAAGAGAGATTATTGCAGAACCTTGCATATTTTAAAGCAGGGGTTCTCAATCAGTCCCTGGCCATGGACCGGTACTGGTCCATGGCCTGTTAGGAACCGGGCCATACAGCAGGAGGTGAGCAGCAAGTGAATGAGCGAAGCTTCATCTGTATTTGCAGCTGCTCCCCAGCGCTAGCATCACTGCCTCAGCTCAAACTTCGATCATCAGGCATTAGATTCCCATAGGAGCTCTATTCTTCTGTGCCAGAAAGGTTGAGGACCACTGTTTTAAAGATATTTTGCAGTCAAATCAAAATTCAAAACACTATACAGCCAGGGGGAAGAAAGGATAATTATTTATTTATTTTCACAGATCTTCCTTACCGGTCCCACTTTAATAATTGTAGGAAATAAAACTTTAATCAGGACATAATTAAATAATTTAAAACAGCTCTTAAGGTAATTCAATTGCTTTAAAATGACTTAACTTGTTTCAGATTTGGGCCCCTTTCCAGCTGCTTTACTTCAATGTGGCATTGTAACCTATGATGCTTAAAAAAAAATAAAAATTCTCGTTTTAATTTTTCCAATTAAAAAATCGGTGAATATGGGGGACCCTGGTGCCTCTTCAGGTTCCAGTGTGCTGCTGGGCTGTGTACGATTTGGTCCCCTCTGTAGACATACTGCTGGCAGTTGCCACTGAAGTCTGCAGTTTCTACACCTCCTGGTCATTCTTGCTCAGCTCCATCAGGCCATGATGAATCTGCTGCTGACTCAGCCATATTGTCATTCTTACTGGTCTTATAGACCAGTTACCGCTGCCAGCTTGCCCCAGACTCTGTTGGTCCATCTGCAGTTCTGACTTCGATTTAAAGGGTCACCCCTCTGGTAATCATGATCATTGACATTTTAGCAGCCTCAACAAGAGCCCTGGGGGGTTCTGTGGGAATTACTGGATTCCTTCCATGAACAGAGAACGCTAAGTCAGGCTCACTCAGTCTATCCAACCATGTGGTTTCCTCAGATTATCGCACTCTGGGAGATTCACTCTCCCAGAGTTTGTCTGGAGACAGGGCACATTCCCGCTGCTGTTAGCTTTACGGGTCTTATCTAACCTCCCTCCTCATCTCAGACTTCATTCCAAAAAGAGATTAGGACATAAGTGGCTTAACTCTGATTTTCCAACTGTGTGCATAATCTCCGAGTGACAAGAGCTTGGTTTTTCTCTGCTTTATATATGACCAAGAAAATTCCCTACCTCATAACTTCTTAGACCCACTTTTCTTCTCATGATAAGGACATAATATTGGTCAAGGTGCAAGAATAGAGAAATGCCCACAACTAGAAAACAAATTTAAAACATGCTCCTTATATTTGTTTTTCAATAAGCTGGTGTCAGTAAAGCCTAGTTGCTAAGAGTTTGGGGTTTCTGATCCAAACTGACAAGGATCAAATCTGTCTGATCCCACTTTTAGTTGTGTGACTTTGGGCAAGTTCTTAACCTTTGCACACTTCAGTTTCCATGTCTGTAAAATAGAGATAATTAGTGGATCTATCTTATTGGATTGCTGCAAGAATTAAAGGAGTTCCTTTAGGTAAAATGTTTGACTGTTGGGAGCCACACGGGAGAAGCAAAATGGCCACGGCCTGTAAGGTTCCTGCTTCTCTTCCTGGCGCCAAGACAAAAGCCCGCGCGCGCCAAGACAAAGAGCCCGCGCGCGCCAAGACAAAAGCCCGCGCGCGCCAAGACATCCGCACTGCCTACCTCTCACATCACCTCCCCCCACTTGAACGCCCCTATCCGATCACGCTACGCTATACCCCCCTTTTCCCTCAACCAATCCCCCTGCCTATAGTTATCTCTCTAACCCCTTCCCTCTCTGTATATATGTATCCCCATTTTGTAATAAAATTTGGAGGCTTGATCAGAACTTTGTCTTGCCTCCGCTCTTCTTTCGCCCCCATTTTCTTTCAGGTCGGATCCTCCTCGTCCCCCCCACGAATAACTAAGTCCTGCGGGTCGGGACATTTGACAATGAGTCTGATACATTGTAAACTCTCCTTAATCATATATAATGATCGGCTATGTGTATATAAAGAGCTCTGCCTCCAAATTATGACAAAGAGTTAATTGACTGTTTGAAGTGACATTTTGGACTCTGCCATTGGCCTGTACAAGTTCTTAATGGAGCTTGAAAGAAGCTGAGTTATTTATTTTTTGTTTTTATTTTTTCTCCCCAGGTTTTGACCTTCTGGTTCACTGGAGTTTGAAATCAATCTGCAGTAAGCTTTGTTATTTGCTCTGACTCAGTGTGAGATAATTGTTATTTAAATAGGGCTATAGGTGTGTGTTGGAAGATGCTAGGTGAAGCACCAAGGAAGAGAAAAGGAACAAATAACCCTACCTTGAATTGTTTACCGTTCTATTATGAGAGATACAGAAAACAGACCTAGACACAAGTCAGTTCCAAGAGGTAAGTGGCCATTTAAAATGTCTCAGAGCAGATGCGGTTCCATCCGAAAGAGAATTCGCCAACTAAATCTGAGACTAAATAATGGTATAATGGGCTTTCTGCTCCCCATTGCCTCCATTTAAATAAACAATTCAGGACTCAGCTCAGTGGTACTCCAGTAGTAGAAAAAAAAGTAATATTGATCTCTAGGTACCTAACTTAATTACAGCTCCAGGGTGTGATGAAGAAAGGCCTTGAAGAGAGATAAGTTCAGAGATTTGTGAAAGATTTTTGCTGCATGTAACACCTCTGTTGAATAAGGGTTATCAAATAACCAGATATCCAAGTAGATCTCCTTTTGTGAAGATCATTTAGCAGAGTGAAGTTAAGCAGAGTTTTGCAGGATCCATTCTCATTTTGTAGCCTCATGCTTGGTCCAACAATTCTTAGTGATGATCCACACTGCAAAATTTTTTAAGACTAATGTCATTCTTTTTTCTGATTAAGGTAAGCTTAGCTTAGTGTCCTTTAAAAAAATAAAATAAATAAATCCGTAGACTAGCCCTGCTTTTTAATGCTGTGTCTATGCATTTTCCTTTAGTAAAAATCCCCATGTCAATATGGTGTCAAGCAATGAGATACAACACAAAACCTACAAAGTCATATATTAGTGAATCAACTCAAGAGACAGTCACATAACTCTCCATTTTACAGATGATAAAACTGAGGTCAAAAAAAGGGCTATTGGAAGATGAAGAGCTTATATTTATTAATTGTAAGTAATTTTTCTTTTTAATTAAAATTCAACAACTATTTTATCATAGACATCAAATGAAATAGAGAAACATATTCAGGAAACAAAGTACTTATATTTCATTACATACTCTAATGTCTCCTTTTTACGTTTTCATTTTTATGACAGTGCTTCAAGAATAAACTTGCCTTTTCTGGAATGTTTTCAGTGTATCTTGACTTCAGATGTTCACAATTCTGATTACTTGTTATGACATCTCTTTAAAGTACTTTTATTCATACAGGTCATTGCACAACTGACACAAAACAGGAAATGGTCTGCTGGTTTGTCATAACAATAAAGGACAATTTAAATTATAAGTGCAATAAAATGCTTAGAAATTGAGCTGGAAAATCAGTTCAATCCACTCACCTACTAATAAAAGGAGATAGTTCCTGAAAATGAATAGCTTGGAGCCACAGAAAATATAGAAAGAATTTGTATTTGCTTTTTTTTCCTTATGAAGAAATAATCATATATGCAGACAAGAAAAAAACTATAAAAAATTAAGATCAAGGAAAAAACTAACCTGATTGACTTAAGGGCAGACCCATTCAGATGTACGGAAAAGAGGAAAGATGTGAGATGCCAGCTGAAGAGTCACTGGCTTCACAGGCAGAGAGCAGGAAATGATAGAAGAGCAATGTATTCTTCACAGCAATGAAATTGGACCATATGTCAGTGTCGGTAAATATTAGGGATTTTTCTTCCCAATGGATATATTTCTAGGAGAAGAGAATCTCCTTCTAAATAAAATGAAATCAATTGGTAGTAAATTGCAGGAGATTATGTATGAAAAAAATTTTTTCAACCCTACTTTCAGTCAAGCAAATGGGATCGGAATGTTTGTTTCTGTTTCACATTATGTGTCAATTCCTCATAGAATTCTTCTATATGGCACTCAGACTACTCACTTCTTGGAATGTCACCTTTTCTAAATTCCATTAATTAAAAATATATTTTTAAGTAATGATGTACCAGACACTCATATTGTAGATTGGGGATATTAAGATGAAAAAGACTTTCTTCCAGTTTTCAATGTACTATGATACATTGAACTTTCACTCTTCTTAAATCCCACAATTTCAACCCCTTTCAGGGATTCTTTTAAAGTATTCCAACATACTGGGCACTTATCATTTGAAATGCTATTTGAGCATGTAATTTAGTATTTACTTTTTCTGTGATTTTTTTCAGATCCATTTCTTTATTTATTCATTCAGTAAATAGTGATCACCTAATACCTACTATCATGTTTTTAAAGACTGGGATATAACAGTGAAAAAGACAAAAAGGACCCTAAAATCGAGGTGCTTATATTCTACAATAGGGAGGCAGACAATAATTAAGTAAGCAAGTAAGAAAAACTGAACTATTGATTGGAACTACAAAACAAGGTTATGTGATTGAATGATGGGAAGGAGATATAATTTAAGTAAAGATAACTAACTCTCTATAGCACTTACTTGTTAAATCAAACACAACGTCTTCTCTTAATAAAGACACTTGTCACCAAATTGAATGCCTACCCTAATCCAGCATGATCTCAGGATTCTTAATTATATTTGCAAAGATCCTTTTTCCAAATAAGATCACATTAAAAAATTTCTAGTGGACAATATCCACTGACAAGTCTTAAACCGAGCTTCTGATCTATACCTCTCATTGGAACAGATCCTCTGTAGTAGAGAAGTGTAATTACTATGGTCACTCAGCCAGTATGTGCTAGAGCTGGGGTTTGAACTGAGGTACTGGCTTCATGGTCAGTGTGCTTAACCACTATTCTATATTGTGTCAGGTCAGGGTTCTCTGCAGGCACAGTGTTTGCATTAAGACTTGAATGATGAGAGCACACCAAATTAGAATGACCACTGCAAGTAGTCATTGGATTGGATTGCACTGAAGTTTTGAAAGATGGCCCCCAAATTCTTAGACAGTCCTCCTAACCAGTTGAGGTGTGGGTCTATGAGCCTGCCCTTGGATCTTAGTGGCCTTGTGACTAAAACTGATTAATAGAGTTCAGTGGAAGTGATATTATGTGACCTCTGAGGCTGGGTTATAAGAGGAAATGCAGCTGCCACTTTGCTGGCTCAAGCTTAGAGTCCTGAGCCACCATGTGAGAAGTCTGCCTGCACTGATGCTGCCATGCTGTAGTGAAGCTAGCCATGTGGGCAGGCCACCTGTTAGCACTACAGTCTACAGTAGTAGTTGTCAAGCCCCCCCAGCCCAGCTGCCAGGCACATAGTGCAAAGTTTTCAGATGATTTCAGTGACCAGCTGTTACCTCCAGCTTATGCATCTTTCCAGATAGGCCAACGTGTTCTGCAGCAGAAGAAACAAGTCACGGTGTCATGTCACGTCAAAAGTCTTGGCACATGGACTTTGTAAGCATCGTAAAATGGTTGTTGTCGTCTGCCACTGAATTTTGGATGCTTTGCTCTATGGCAAGTCGTTACCAAATATAGCCATGCCTTTTCTTCTACCTGAAAATAAATATTTATCAGCAGTTGTCAGAAATTGCTATAGCCATTTTAGGTGGGAAGTGGATTAAGAAAATAAATTAAATGCTTACAAATTTTTGAAAGAACTGGAGAAAAAAAGGTCAAGAAACTCCTGGTGCTTTTTAGGAACTCAGAAAGGGCAGGAAAGCAGGAAAGCTGACACCGATGGAGCTCGCTGCCTGCAGCTCAAAGGCAGGTGTTTTGGAAAAGTTCACCAGGGAGCCAGGGAATTTCATATATGCTGACCGCCCTTGTGTCTGCCAGGAGCTGCTGCCAGAGAATAACGGTTTATCTTTCCCTCTCAGCTTCCAAATTTTGGGTGAGTGCCAGTCATTGGCCAAATCCATTCTATAGACTAGGTCTTGCATATGGGCAGGAATAGTGCAAGATTCAACAGCATGTGGCATTGTCTGCCCCTTTGGCTACTTAGCGTCCATATATAACCACACACACACACACACACACACACACACACACACACACACACACACACATTTAAACTTCAGAACAACAAGACAACAACATCATTCTTCTGCTGACTATTATCCAATTAACCATGATATAATTAATGACCAGTTCATCCTCTCCCAAAACCAGGAAACCCTAATCCTATAATTAACAGTATCCATCTCTGGATAATGTTCATTCCTCTTGTAGCTCAGTTACAATTCCCTTCTCTAATTAAAAGATTACATTACAAGGTAACTACCACCAACGTCCTTAATGCAATGAGGAGGTAAAAGAAAATTCTTGACATTAAGAAAGAAAATGCATGACTACTATAGTCCTTCGTTCCATAACTGGCAGCTCCATGCTCCCTATGTGCTCAGACAGAATCTCAGCTGGTGACAATTCTTTACTTAATAGAATAACCCAAACCTCCATTCCTCAGGGAATGCAACTCAGTGGTCTTGACTGTACTGAGTTGCTTTGGCCTTTCATTTAACTTTGACTTCTGGGTTCAGAAAAAGTTTTCCAGACTCTGTTGTGTAGTAGCAATCTTATATGTTCTTCAAAATCAGGATCCATCACCCCAGACAATTAACTGTCTTTTTTAACTGTCCTAACACTGGCACAAAGAACCTGAAAGATGAGTTGATGTCCACAACTGCTAGTCAACGGAACCTTTGGTGTGTACTTGGAAGACATTTTCTTCTTTAGACACTAATACCTCAAAACAAGCAGATCCAAGTATCACATGGGTAGAAAGCACAAGTTTACAAGTAGACTATTAGGAATAATAATTGGGCTCTGTAGCAGGAAATTACTGGGAGGGGTGCTGAGAGCAATATTCTGGACTACATTTGACTCCCTCATTAGTGTTGTAGACTAACTCACCGCTTTAATTAGCAAAAGCTTTTATGCTGAAACTTAATTACTGCTTCCTGTCATAATTCCCTCTTCAGTGACATAACAGCAATTTCCCTCTTGGTCCTGGTTTTGTGCACATTTTTATGTGGTTCAGATTAATCATATTTATCTCACTTTCTTATCTGGTCATTTTTTTTTTCACTTTGGTGAAAAAGTAAAAAAGGGTTATTTTTCCTACCCTTTTAATTCCAAGACCTTTATATTCTAATTATGGGTGAGTCATAAATTGGTCAGAAGCTCCAAGAATATATCTCATTGGATTGGACATATCTCTAGCCTGCAAGGTATTGTCAGCCATTTCAATATTCTATTCCACCAATCCATCTGCTTAGTTGCTTCTGGGTGATTTGGTATATGACAAGCCAGTGAATTCCAAAGATGTAAGTCAATGCCTCATTTCTGAAGCTATAAAGCAAAAGTAATGTTGTGTGGGACATCACAATAGTGAATGAAGCATTCAATACATCCATATATCCACATCTTCACTAACACATTATCTTTTGTCTTTTTGATAATAGCCATTTGAATGAGTGTGAAGTGATATCTCATTGAGGTTTTGATTTGCATTTCCCTGATGATTAGTGATGTTAAGCATTTTTTCATGTACCCTTGGCCATTTGTATGTCTTCTTTTGAGAAATATCTATTCAGGTCCTTTTCCCATTTTATAATGGGTTATTATTTTTTTTTTTTCATGCTTTTGAGTTGTTTTGAGTTCCTTATATATTTTGGATATAAATTCCTTATCAGATGTATATTTTACAAATATTTTTCCCATTCTATAGGTTGTCTCTTTGCTCTGTTGATCATTTTCTTTGCTGTGCTGAAGCTTTTTCCTTTGATGCAATCCCTTTTATCAGTTTTTGCTTTTGTTGCCTGTGCTTTGGGGGTCATATCCAAAAAATTATTGCTCAGACCAATATCAAGAAGTTTTTTCTCTGTTTTCCTTTAACAGTTTTATGATTTCAGGTCTTACATTTAAGTGTTTAATCCATTTTAAATTAATTTGTATATTAATTTTTATATAAGCATCCAATTTCACTCTTCTGCATGTGGAAAACCAGTTTTCCCAACACCATTTATTGAAGAGACCGTTCTTTCCTCATGAGGAAGATCAATTGACCATATACGTGTGGCTTTTCCAATCCTTCGAGATTTTATAGTTCCATATTCTTTTCATATTCTTTCATTTATGTTGGCAAACTGGCAACTTCTCATCTTTAATAATTTTTTACATAACTAGCACTTAAATTTTCCTCAATCACTTTTCCTGCAGCTGCTGGCATTTGAGGTATATCATCTATCTTCCAACTTATTACATTTTTACCAGTAATTTTTACAAATGTTTGCCACCATCTAACACAGTCCATCATCTTTCTACTTCTGCCATGAGTTTCTGACACTTGCCTTCTAACTACTAAATCAAAGATACTTTTTTTTCAATTTTTTGTTATAATAGCACTCTACTTTTGGCTTCCAGTACTCTATTAGGGGAAATAACACTAGCTGGTAAAATTTCAAGTGTCAAATTTCAGTAGGTTAACACTTTAAAGGTTTTTTATTTAATTATTCAATGTCCAGTGAGGTTGGAGCAGAGCTCTGCTTCATAATGCCATTTAGAGACTCAAGCTCTTTCTATTTTATGTCACAATTTAACTCATGGCTTCTAGGTTCATCATGAGGAGAGAAAGAAGAAAGAGAATTGAGCATGGAATACTGTTCTGGACCAGGCATATATCACTTCTGCTCCATTCCACTGGCCAAAATTCAGTCATGGAGCCCAATGTAATGGAAGGAGGCTGGCAAATGCATCTTATCTATGTGCCCACAAGGAAAAAGAAACAGTGAACACATAGTACTGCCTCTGATTTGAAGTCAGACAACTGGTTCAATCTCATTTCTACTTACTAGCTCTGCAGATCTCCAAAGGTGTTTCTTTATCTGTGAAATGATAATATTTATATCACAAAATTGCTTTCTTATGGAGAATTCTCGACTTAGCCAAACTATTAATCAGATGAGAAAAAAATGAAGATATTTTCTGAACTGTAAGATGTGGTAGAGACCATTTTTCCTTTTATTTCCTGAAATTAAGAATGGGTATGTGACTACTTCTGGCTAATGGAATCTTAAGAAGTAAAGTCTGTCAGTTCTGAACTGAGATGGTGAAGATTCCCCTCCTACCCAACACCACAGCTCCTTTGACTTTAAAATTTAATTATTGCATCAATAAAAGATGGGAGTACATCTGTCACCTTAGGCCCCTGAATAATTTTATAAATTAATATGAGGAAAGGGCACCTTGCCGACATATACTATACATGAACATGAATGAACAACAAACATTTGTTGGGTTAAGCAACTGAGATTTGTTCACAAACCCTGGTGAGTCTCAACTGGACCTGACATTATTCCACAGAAGACATTTAGCCATGTCTTGAAAGATCTTTGGTTACCACAATTGAGGGAGATGCTAAATGGGCAGTAGTGGGTAGAGGCCAGTATGACATGACACATTCTACAATGCACAGGTCACCTTCTCACAACAAAGAATTATCTGACCCCAATGTCAATGGCGCTGATGCCGAGAAACCATGATCGTCTACCATGATTAATAAACAATATTTCAAAAATGTTTCCTGCCATTTTTCCGGAGAAGCTAATGAAGAAGGTGCTGCCAGAAAACAGAGATGTAAATCAGAAAGGAGGATCTAGGAACCAAGACAACCAACCTAGAAGAGAGAGAGTTCTTAGGTGGAGGTGACAGGTCAATGCATTGGCTGGAGGAACATGGAGAAGAGAATGAAGAGTTGCAGGGTTGGGTCCCTCTGGGAAAAGAATGATATGCTGCTTGATGCATTTAAATGGATTAATAACAACTTTCCTGTTCTGTTCAAAATTAATTAGTGATTCAGCAAAAATTAATTTAAAAATAAGGCAATTGTTTCCTCTAAGTGGACTTGTGCAAGAAAGAGAATGATACATGATAAGATATATAATATGATAAATTTAAAAATGTGGATTACATTTAAATTTTATAGTAATAAAGCAAATATATTAATATAATCAAAAAGCACAATTTAACTGTATTGCTAGACTAGGGAGAGTGAGGTATGTACATAAGAGTGTGTATGAGTATACGAGGAAGGGAGAGGAAGGTAAAAGTTAAATCCACATCCTCTCTTACAACAAGTCAATGCATAACATTTAAAGTGGAAAAACCAAGGAATAGCCACGTAAGCATATTATTAGATATATGAGAGTAAATATCCAAAAAAGAAGCGAAAACTAATTACTTCCTTAGCACTGGAAATTGGAAGGAGGGAGTCACTGCCTGAGAATACAAATTTTTCATTATAAACGTAATAGCACCACTTAACTTTTTAAACTCTGAACATATATTACTTTTGGCAAAAGCAAAATAGTTTTTACAAAAGTAAGGGCAAAAGAAATCAATTTGCAGGCATTAAAAGGATATAATACATAGGAAAATCTTTTGTGATGTGTAAATTCCTATGCAAAGGCTACTCATGATGATCGTTATAGCTAACAATGTTAATAACTGATGCCAGGCCTCAGCTCAGGTGCTGTTATGTATTTGCTCATCAGCTGGTCATCAGCAGCTAGCAGCACACAGCACTAAGTACCACCATCATTACTCCATTATTTGTCTGGAAAGGAGAATGTGTGGTTCTTGCCGATCATGCCACAAACCTTTACTCAGTGTTTACTTTGTGATAGGCCTGGACCCTGCCCGGAGTGTCCCTGTAGCATAGTAGGGCTGTATGGCCCTGACCACAAGGTCTGACTTTGATTCAGGACACTTTCTGGCCAAGAGGTATACTCACTTAAGCCAACTTCTTAAATTCCTTTTTATTGGGAGCTTGTTATAATTTATATAGAAAAGGTATAATCAGATTCTTCTCCTACCACCTCAGGCCTCCTGCTAAACCTCTACCTTTTCAAAATCAGAATTACTGGCATCTTTTATTTCTACTCCTATTTAGTACTTATTCTTCCTTAGATTTATCATCAGTTATGTTGGTGTCTTTCACTCTCCCTCTTAGAGTTGTAAATATAATTCATATTGCAACACAGCAAAGCAGTTAAAAACATGGGCGCTGTAAAGAGAATATGCATTTGAATTCCAGCTCTGTTACTTTCTAAGGCTGTGTGATGCCTGGGAAGTTACTTAACTTCTCCATGCCTCATTTTCTTCATCTATAAGAGAGATTAATACGAGTATTTGCCTCAAAGCTCGTAAAGATGCAAAGTTAATTAATGTAATACTAATAACTGTTTCTGGCACATAGTAAAGCTATAGAAACATCAACAAATATTACTATGGCATATAGCAAAACTATTGTTAACTACTGTTGTCGTCATTGTTGTTGTTGTCATTAATCATTATTATTAGTAGTACTTGAGCAGCACCAAGCATATAACACTGAAAAACATTCATAAATGTGACTGAAGTACAGAACACATTCACAACAATTTGAATCAACTTCCATCTCCACCCCCACTCCTGCCACGTGAACCATGACAAAGCGCAGTTAAAAAAAATGCAACTGGCTCACTCCCAAGACAAAGACAATCCAATTCTCCATCCCAGTGTTCCTCAACACATTCCTCAACACAGCATTTGATAGAAGACTTCTGGAACTTTCTAAAGAGATCCTTCCCCATGGAATCTACACCATTCACTATACAGGACTGCCACACTGATCTTCTCTCAATTCAAATAAGCCAAGTTGTGTAGGCCTCAGGGCCCCTGAGACCTCAGCCTCCAGGCCTACCTTTCCCACCCGCCCCACACTCAGCCAGGCTAACGCCTGCCAGCTGGAAAACTTAAATGTTTTCTTAGAGGTCTTAGCACTTAATCACACCACCTATCAGTCTCTCACAACATTCAATTTTTTTCATTTTTATTACATTCACCCACTTCTGATATATATCTATATCTATCTATCTATCATCTATCTATCTATCTATCTATCTATCTATCTATCTATCTATTCGATATATATATATTTGATATGTATATATTTGATATATGTGTATGTGTATATATATGTATACACATATATACATATATATACACATACACATATATCAAATATATATATGTATGTATGTGTGTGTGTGTATATATATATATATATATATGTATGTATGTATATTTGTATGTGTGTTTGATGACTCTGTTGCACACAAGCTCTCTGAGTATGAAAAATGCTCTGTTTTCTTTCCATTCTATCTGCAGTACCTAGTTCAGTTCTAGGCACATATTACAGAGTTTAAAAGAGATGTTTCTTTCAAGTAAAAAAATTATAGTCAGTTCTGTAAAGAAGGTGATTTGTGGGCTAAACTTGCAAACTCGTTAATGTCCTAATTTTTCTAGAATAACGTCAGATTGAATAATATTTGCACATGATTAAAATTTGCTTGAGCTTTGGTTTTCAAATCAGTTTGAATTATATAATTCCATTAAAACTGGAATCGAGATTACTGGCATATCAAAATTTTACCTTCAGGCTATGCAATACTGTAGAAAGCATATTGAAAAATATTTTTCTTATTTTTTTGACTAACCACAGGGTGATGAACACACATTCAATATACATATGACATATTATTGAATTCTATACTTGAAACCTATGTCATTTCATTAATCAATGTCACCCCAATAAATTTCTAAAAATACAAAATAGCATGGGATGGAAAGAAGCAAAAAATAAAAAATAAATATAATACATAAGCATATCACACAGTATATTAGGTAATATTAAATGATAAACTGTTCTAGAAAAAAAAAGCTGCAAAATGAAACTCCATATGGCTTATTGATATAGAGCCGAGCAGCAAAGGAAAATAACTTTGTGAGACTGATGTCCAGCTTTGGTAAGAATAATACACAGAAGATTCTTCAAGTCAAAACTAAAGAAGAAAATAGAGTTTACCTTTACTGGGTGGCCCATCCCAAATTTGTATGCACGTAGAGTAACAGTCACATAGAGAATCATGTGCCATAGGTCTCAGTTTAAAAAGCACAAATCAAGCAAAAAAAAAAAAAAAAACAGTTAAGTAAAATGTGTCTTATTTTTCTACTTTGACAAATGGAAAACCTGGAAGACCAGGCTTGAATTCAGAATTCATGAACTGCTTGAAGTCTGTCCCAGACAGAGCAGAGAAGCGGGGTCCTGGCTTGTGGCCTGCCTTCTTTCCATTGCATGCTGCACTGTGAGGGCCTTCATAACCAAGCCTTCATGTCAATGCTCTGTCCACAAAGACATCCCAACCCTACAAAGAAACCTCTCTTGGCCAAGGCTCAGGCCCCTAGGTGTTTTTGCAGCTATCCTGGCTCATCCCGAGAGAAGAGCCTCATGCAGACCCTGAAGAGACTAGAAGAGACTGACAAACATCCCTTGGGGTTAAAGGATCATATAAATTATGAAAGGAGACCAAGTGAGAGCTTCTCAGAGATCTGCACTGAGGAAATCTAGGAGAGACCCGAAATGGCAATAAGAGGTCTTTTCCTTGATACAACTTCTGAAGCCAATATGTCAAGGTTTTCCACACCAATGACCAGTTTCCAATTCTCTGACACCAATTGGATGTCTAACAATTCAACTCCATTCTGACACTAACTACCTAAAGTTAGTGTCAGACTTCACAGGTTTACGGGTTCAGTTTCATAAGACTAACTTTAGATACAAGCTGCAAATAGGGTGCCCAGGATGACCACATGTCTGCCCAAATGACAGAAATTCAGGAGTTTCCAAAACTCTTGTCAAGTTTGGTAATTCACTGGAATGGACTCACAAAACTCAATAAAGCACCTTACGTATTGCCTTTTTATTATCAAGGATGCAACTCAGTAAGAGTCAAATGGAAGAAAGGTATAGAGCGCACGGTACAGAGAGTCCATGCCCTTCCAGCAACAACATGTGTTCTTCAGTTTGAAAGCTCTCTGAGCCCTGTCGTTTAAAAATTTTTATAGAGGTTTCATGAGTAGGCATGATGGATTGAATCATTGGCCATTTGTGACTAAACTCAATCTCCACACTCTCTCTCTGGAGAGATAGGGAAAAGTGGGTGGCACAAGAAGAGCTGAAAATCCCAACTCTCTTATCATGGTTGCTCTACTTAGTGACCAGATTCTACTCTGCAGTTATCTAAGGGCCTTCAACCACCAGCCACCTTATTAGCATACAAAAGACATCACTTTGGAGATTCCAAAGCTTTAGGACCTTCATGCCAGGAACTGGGAAAAAGACTATTTATTTGTTTGTTTGTTTGTTTGTTTTACCACAGGGAGATGCTCTGAGAAGCACAGTACAGGTCTTGAGAGAAAGAGCCAATTCTAATCTCCCTCAAATGGAGAAAAGCCAGTGATAGATGGTGACCACCCAGACACATAACACTATGACTCTTCTCTCCTGATCCTTTCTCTCTCTAGATGTACCTTAAGGGTCAGGAGCTCAGCTACTAAGAAGGCAAATATGGTAGAAGAAGCCACTGCATTCCTCTTCCCCAGCAAGCCTTCCAGATCTGAAGCAGTGCAAACTGGTAGGAGGTGAGGAGCTTTACACGTGTTTTCAGATCAGAGTTTTAATCATTATGCTGATGACCAGACATTTTAATTACTGAAATGAGACAGTTCTTATAACTAAAGAGGAAGAAAGAACATAATATGAATCTAGATTTTCATCCAGGGGCAAGGAAAGAAATAGCCTATAGGGCAAATATTAAGAAGCAATGAAAAAAAGAATACTTTGTTGTCATTTTATCACCCTCAGCTAAATCAATGAATATTTTTATATTACTATTAGGTAGTAAAATGTTGTTTTTATACTTTGGTTCTATACATTGAGCCATGTGAAGACCCAAGATTTATTTGTGCTTTATTTTTTAAAGACCTGCTCTATTAAGAAAATACTATAAAATGTCTTTCTTAAAAAAAAGAGAAAAATTAGAAGAATAATATGAGAACATGACATCATTTTAAAGTATTTTAACAACTCCAAAAAAAATCTCTCTGGGATGAATATTCTGAGAACTTTCCTATAAGTGGTTATTTTTTATTATATGCTTCATTTGCATAAAGAATGTTCTTGGCACTGAGTTCCATCTAATGCTTCCCTTTGGTGACATGGTCATTAGGAATTTTGACTGATAGTTTACAGCCTTGGGCCATAACCTACTTTGAGTGATTAGTGAGTTGAGCAGCTTCCAAGGGTCAACAGTAGGAAAAATTCAACACTTAGTGTCATTCAGGTTTGTCTCCTGCAATTTAGTTGATTGATCTTTCCATCTTCCCATTAGGATAAGAGACTTTCAAAAGAGGAAAATGGTAGCTGTAATAACAGGATTTTTGAAAAGAAATTTCTTTCACATCTCCTACTTTCAGCTCTGGGGAACATTGTCAGCTCACGGGTGGTCACCTTTTCTCATTACCATTTGCAGCTACTTTGTCACTTTTCTTCTCACGAGTCACTCTTCAGAAACAGCATTTCTCCTTGATTGCCTGGGACTTTTGGCAAATAGGTAATCTTTCTTTCAAGTACCTTTTCTCAACAAAATATTTCAGGAATATGAGCTCTGTTTGCAGAAAAATTAAAATTCATTCCTTTAAGTGTATCTTCCTTTTTCAGACAGTGACTCTGCAGGCTCTTGGATAGATTTCATCAACCTTTCCATGAAGAGACTATCTTTACCTTGAAGTTGATTTCTGAGGCCCAGCTCCTTCTGTAGTCTTTTTTTTTCTCTCTCCACATATAATTCCTTCACGTTTTCTGAGTTCCTAACTGAGACCACTTCTATTTCCCCATATTGGATTGGGATTTCAGAAGATGATTATCACTAATTACAATCAAATAGTATCTCATCTCCCTTACACTTTTTCTTGTCTCCTTTGCCTAAAAGAATGTTCTTATCATCATATTCATTCCTTCTTACCCTCTATCTCTTCCTAATATGTTCACAAATCCTCAAACTGCATAATATACGCCTCGTCCAATTTAAACAAAACATAGGAAGAAAGTTTTTTGGGTGCTGAAGTCTCAGGAAGGACAAAAACTTGTGTCATGCTTTAGGACTTAATATGGGTCCAAGTTAAGTCTTAAGTGGGATTAAGATATATCTGGGCATCTTCAAGTAAGCAAAATTATAAACTTCATGGGATAGAAATTTCATTTGTTCTTCAATGTAGCTAGAATTTATTAGAGTATTTGGTACATAATATTTATTCACTAACCATGTGGTGATTGAATGATTGCATGAATAAAAGAAGGGAGATAGAAAGAAAAAAAAGTAGCTGAAAAGAAAAAATTCTCTTTGGGGCTAAAAAAAAGTGAAATATTTAAGTTGATGTCTGGGGAGAGGTCAGGATAAGCAAGCAGCATGGAGCATGTGCTGAGACCCAGATATTAGTAGCTAGCCCAGCACCATGGACACAAATCCACGGATGAAGAGAGGAGCTTCAAGTTGAGATGAAGAACTGTTCTCTTTGGAAACTTTGTGAGACATGATGACACTTTGTGAAAGGTGTGAGACGTTTTGCTTTATCTTTAATGTCAAGTGGAACAAAGAGACACTCCTCCTACTTCTACAAGAGACATGGCACATCTTCAGCACTATCCTCAGAAACACAGCCCTACTTTACTCCTTTGAAGGTTTATGACTTTGGAGAGAACTGAAAACGTGTCTTGATGTGAGCACCAGTTTAGTCATGGTGGGACCAGAGAAGAAGAAAAATATTGGGGGGAGAAGGAAGGTAGATAGGGATAAAAGTGGTCAAATATTTGGCAACAGAAGGAAATTTAACTTTGAATGGTGAATATGCAATGCAATACATATATGACACATTTTTTAATTGTACACTTAAAACTCATTTGATTTTATTAACCGATTTCACCTCAGTAGTTTTAATTTAAAAAAGAAAAAAAAATGATGATTAAGAGTTTATGTGCACCACCTCAAGGAACTCTCAGAAAAAAACTGGGCTAGAATTTGAAAGAAGCTGTAATTCTTGTATTTTGTGGAAAAGAATGAGTAAAATTTTCTTTATTACCATGAAATGTGGCATTATTATTATCATTAATAAGTTAATTCATTTAGTTATTTTCTAATGGCTATTATGGCCCAGGTTTCATGCTAGGTGCTGCAAATACAATACTAACGGGACACAACCTCTGTCCTAAAAAATCTTCCAGCAGGATCTCTGTATAAGGAAAAGGCCATTCCATTACAACAAGATATGATATGCATGATGACATATGCTGGCTTCAGAGTACTGTGGTAACCCTCAGAGAGGCTTTTGGAAAGCAGATTATAAAAAAGTTTAAAAACAAGATTCTGAAATCAAGAAATCAGATGAAGACCCAGCCTCTTGTCACTGAGACTATGTCTGAAATATCTTTTTATTGAATATGAAAGAATCTCAGGGAAGGGTAATTTGTTAAGTGTGCTATGTTGACCAAGACATTTATAAGTCACCTCTTCTTTATTAAAATCCTCCTAAAATTAAGTCCCCAATTGAAAGCTCACCTACTGCAGTACATTGAATACAGCATTGACCTTCATTTTCCCCCAAATAGTTCATTTATTCTATCACATGATAGAATGGTAGGGAATGAATTATTAAACAAATTCCAACTACAATTAACTTTGACCTGATGTAAATCTTTTTTCCTTTTTTTTTTCTTTTTTTTCTTTTTTTTATCTTATAAATGTAGCTGGTTATCAAGGTCAAGTAATTCAAAAATTTTGAGCCAAAATATAGCTATAATTAAAAGAGAAACCTTTTACCCCAGGCAAGAGTAAATCAGAGTAAAACCACTGCATACAGTCTTTTCAGTATAGGAGAGCATGTTCATTATCCTTGCTGAGCACGTGACATCTGTCAAACAGCCTGAGTTCAATATTTCTACAAGTCACTCATCAAATAACGAGACTGTTAAGACATCCAGGCAACACACAAAAGGAGCATGTTTCCTTTTTAATAATTGATTTGTTCAGTCATGAATACCCAAAGCAGCAGCAGAGAAAACAGTGAGCACTCTGGTGCAGAGGAAATAATTAAAAGAAATCTAAAACTATAAGTGTTCAGAGAAACATCCATGGATGAGGTCTCACATAATCTGCACATCATTTCAGATTAAGCAATTATGAGAAAATAATGACATCTAATGAAATGTGAGAAATGTAGACACTCTATGAGATTCATAAAGGAAATACACCAAACCATTTATTTTGCCATTTAATAACCCACAGGCCACTGATAATTTACTGAGGGGTGTAGCTTATTAAGATTCAGAAACAACAGACTCCAGATCACAGAAGCTACCTAAATTCCCATAAGTCAAAGTTATCCATTCTCTCACTTCAATCATGCTTCAATATAAACAGAGACCTACATGCCTGGAGTCATCAAAGTGCCCAATAAATATCTAATAAAAATATTTTTTTTAGGTCAGAGATCAGCACTAAATAAAATATAGTTAAATGAAACTTAAAACCTACTTTATTTACCAAAAAGCATCTCCAAAAATCTTTATTCATTTATGTCTAATACAATATGCACTGAATCCTTAATATGTACCATACATTCTCCAAGTCACTGTAAATACATAAATATAAAACATGACATGACATCTTTCTTCCTTAAAGATCTGACTAAATTTTAGAGATGAGTATATAGTGACAAAAATACTAAATGATAAGTGTCATGACAAGGTGAGGCAAAAGAACAGAGGCTAGGAGGAACCAAGTAAGGCTTTACAGAGGAGGTGATAATTAAACTTGACCTTGGAAGGCAAAGAATCTAAAGAAAGACATTGCAGGAAAAGAGAAGCCTGATCAAAGACACTGAATAGGAATTTGTAGATGATTTTTCCAGTACACTTAGAGAAAAAAAAAATAACACAATGGTCAAGAACAGAAGCTCAGGAGACAGACAATCCAAGGTTAAATCCCAGCTTTGACACTGTCTGTGAGATACCTCACCTCATCTCTCTGTGCCTCAGTTTCCTGTAAAATGGGGACAGTGGTAGTAAATTGGACATAGAGTTGTTGTGAGGATTGAGGGAGTCAATGTATGGAGACCCCTTTCAACAGCAGTGGGTGCGTGGGAAGTGCTGTATAAGGGCTGACGTTTACTGTCCATCACTGGAAATAGAATTTCTTTCTCTCAGCCTTTCCTGTCATTTAGAAGAGTCAGAGGGTATTTATTACAAGCTGAGTGGTCTTTGGCAACTGACTTGAAAAAACATGAAAGTAAATAAAGTGATTAGTAAGAGAAGAAGATACCACGACTTAGAAGAAGATGGCATCTCATGTGAAGTCTGTAGATCAAGAAAAATGTGATTAATCCCAAGGAATACAATTATTATTTTTTTGTGTGTGAAATATCTACAAAAACTGCTCTGTAGTAGTTGAAGCAGAGTCTGCAAAATATAGGTGGTTAAGACTAGAAAGGTTTTCATCTTTCCTGAACCAAGTGGGATACATTTGTTCCCATTGTTTTCTAGGACCGCACTAAGGTACATCTCAAGTGACCAAAGCTAAGATGTAAACATGATTGAGTTCATTTCACCACTACCTGATGGCTTTGGTGATCAGCACAGTCTGTGACATAATTAGGATGACAGTTTCTTCTTCCAGAGCCAGTTTTTAGGGAACATGTTGTGTTGCTACAGCTCTGATCCCTCTGGAGAAATGGTAACACGCGCCAAACAACGTGGTCAGCTCTCTCTTCCACAGAGGCTGCTCTGCGCAGGCTCAGCGAGGAGGCTTCCGCTTCATTATGCACATCCCGGGTTTCCTTGCTCAGACGTCAGTTTCTGTTCCATTCGGCTATTCATGGACCTCCTCATCAACCAAATGATCGCAAGAACCAGCACTCCCTGTTGTGCCTGAAATAATGTTATTATTGACCTACTCTCTAAAATACACTATTGAATATCTTAATTTAGATTCAGATTCAGAGTTGCAATATCAAATCTGCAGAAGCCAAAGTAAGCCCCACAATTATACAAAAGGGTTTTAAACCACAGGTGGTAATCTGCTTGCGTTGCAATCAAATGCATGCCAAATTGTGCTTCCAAATACTACACAGATCAAATAAAGTTGTCAAAGACATGCATCTGTCCTTAGGCCACCTGTTTTCAATTTTTGTTTACTACCTTAATTTTGTTTTTCTTTTCTAAAAGTATTGATTTGATGATCCCTTTGCTTGATTCCTCTCCTAAACCTCCACTTCCCTCCCCATCAACCAGGGAAACCAATCATGTGCCTTCAGAAGGAGTGAGAACCTGTATAGAGACAGAGAGTGTGCTGTAGGAAAGCCTTGATTGGGGATTTATAAGAGCCCCAACTAGAGATAGACCTTGAGCAAGTTACTTGATCTCATCTTCCACTTCCTCATCTGTAAAGTGGGAATAATACTGTGTGATCTGACTCCCATGAAGGATTTTTTCCAGGGGTAATAAAAAGTAATGAGCATATTTTAAAAATCATTATGATGCCCAAGGAGAGGAGAGAGGAGACAACTTTATATGCCATGTGAGCTGTAACTCTGAGGTGAGTCTAAAGCAACCCTCTGGCACTCTGAATGATCTAATGAATTAACCTTTTATCTCCTCTTATTCCACCAACAATGCTCCTGTTTCCCAAGCTCCAGACTAATAATGATAGTGTAATCTAGTCAAATTCACCCACCCTTTAATCGAAGCCTGGCAGGAAGGAAAGTCGTATCCTCTTTATTCCTCACTCCCCCATCCACCCCCACACAGACACACCTCTCTGAAAATATTACCAGTTTGTTTTGACATCAGTGTTTGGAAATTTAAAAAATGCGTTTAGTTAACAACTTTCTCCTTGGCTTTTCCAAACACATTTCTTTTCAGACACTTTATTTATAGACCTTCTTTTGGTTTTCTTTCACTCACGGTAGAATCTTACATTTGTTTATACTGGGTAGATTCTTAACAGATGTTGCCCAGTCAAAATCTACATAAAACAGGCAAAGTTGATGAGAATAAATTTAATCATATTTTTAAGCAGGTATATCTTTTTTTTCACCTTTTAATATAGTAAAACACAGAAACTATAGATGTATAAGATAGGAGGCTAACATTTAAAGTCCATTTAAAAATCTCTGTTATCAATATGGGCCCATAATAAGATGCTAAAATTCAACCATAATATATTTTTATGATAAAGGTAAATATTAATCTTGCCAATCTCCTGCAGTTACAAAAACTAAATGCCAAGTATTTTGTCATAGAGTCATAAACTTGGATGACACCTCAAGCAACCATACTGCTTTCAGGTGTGTCTATGGTCCAATCAACTCAGAGATAGTTAATAACCCCTAGGGGGGCCTCCTTGGAGCTAGAGACTTGACTAGACAGTCTCATATCAATGACTGTGAAACATTCATGGTCCTGGTTTTTTACATTTTCCTGTATCCATGCCTTTTGGTAACTGACTTCCACACTGGCTTGGTGATGTGACTTGCTGTAGACAATGAACTGTTCACAAATGATGAATATAGAATCCTAGAAAAATGAGTGTGTATTTCTGCTCCTTTCTTGTACCCTTGCCTCCTTGAGAAGGACCCTGGGCTAGTCCGCTGGAGACCACATGGAGCAAAACTAAATCATTCAGCATAGATCCACCTATACTAATCAGCCCCACTAAACCCACTGGCTACCTGCAGACACATGAACAGGCCAGCAAACATGAGCCTGGCCTAATCCAGACCTATAAACTGTGAGAAATAACAAATTACTTTTTTAAGCCACTATGGGTCTTTTGTTTTAGTGTGGGGTTGGGGGATTATGCATCATAGGTTCCATTTCAGTTAATCTATTTAATTTCTTAAAGATAACATAAGAATTATGTAATCTTTGTTTGCAGAATATTCCAATATGTACTTGACCTTCTGTACTGGTACAGAGTTCTTTCTTATCAAAACCTTGATCTTTAATTTGAGCGATGTCTTTTTTCCTCAGCGGAGATATGGATCAGCATTTGCCTTACAGAAGTCTTTCAGCAGCCAAAGGCATGAATTAGAAATGTCAGTAAGGGTGCTTGGATACTGAGCCATACTTGGGACTTCTTGTCCTTGGAATATATCATTATAAGCTATTTAGCCTTCTTTTGTATTTGACTTTGTTTTAAATTCCTTTACAAACTCTTCATTCTTTTTTGTACATTCAACCTAAAGTCATTTCATTTCTCCCCATTAATCTTCATTTTAAAAAATGTTTAACAAGTTCACAATATTATTTTGTATTTGATCTACCTTGTTAAAAACTTTAGAACCAATTTATTATAAATACTCAAAAGATTTATTCATCAAATGTATAATATTCATAGTAGTGGTGTCTACATTGAGTATAGACTTGGGATACAAAAAAACATAAAATTTCAACAGGACAGAAGAAACAAATTTTTTTTAAAATGTAGTTGATTTTTCCCTTAGGCCAAGAGAAAAAAACAGTTGCAAATTTGACAGACAAATAAAAGAACTTATAACTTACTGTTATTTTCCTTGTCTGGTAAGTATAATCAAATCCAGAAATACTATGTTAGTTTACATTTTTTTAATAGTATATAAATGTCTTCTTTCTCATCTCTCAAAAAGAAAAATTCTAGAGTATTTAAATTTAAATGTATCTATTTATAATTCTCATTAGCAGTATTGTATATTTTATACTCCTTGATGCGATCAGACCTTATATAAAAGACATAATTACAAATGTTCCATAAATTTATCTATAATGCTTCAATACTGTTAAGTTCACAATAAATTGAAATAGACTTCATTTCTAATAAATTGATGATAGGTTAGGTAAATTGTGTTAAATTATGATATACCTGCATACTTAAACATTATATGGTCTTAGTAAAAATATATATTAATAAGGGAAAATATACAGTAAAAATAATTCAGTTTAAAATACATAAATTACCTCATTTTAGTAAAAAATATAAGAATGAAAAGTTTTTTAAATTATGTGAATAAAATACTGTATTGATACAAGAGAATTTGAGGTGGATTTTTTGGCTTATCTATATTATCTAAATATTTGCAATCAATGTTATTTTTGAATTACAAAATCAATTTACTTGTCACGTAAAAAATGGGCAAAAACTTAATCTAACAGCATTTCATGAATGTTAGAGGAAGTGTTCTAGAAATTATAGTCAATCGCACACCCAATTTTCATTTAGTCAACAGATATTTGAGCGTCTTCTCTATTCCATGTATCAGAAAAAAAATGCAGCAGAGAACAAAATAGCCTCTTGCTTCATGGAGCATACATTTTGTGAAGGGGACAGACATAAAATAACTATATATCAGGTGATGATAGTTCCATGACAGTAGTAATATAGCCATGGGAGGGGGAAGGGAGTGAAGGGGGAACCCTTCTTCAGTGGGGGTGCTGAAGAGGAAGCATTTGAACAGACTGAAGCAAGACGAGAGCCACATGAATATCCGAGGAAAGAGGTTTCCTGACAAAACAGCAAGCACAAAGGCCCTTAGGCAAGAGTGTTCTTTACTAGAAATTGTCGCTATGTCTGTCAGACAAAAACAAAGAATATTTTAGATTTCAGTAATAGAACGGTAAGGAATTAATATTGCCCTATACTTTTTACTGGTCAGATTTCCTTTAGAATACTGTGCTAAATTCAGTACTTTGTACCACATGTTAACGAGGAACATTGAAGAATTAGAGCGAATCAAGAAGAAACTGTTCAGGATAATGAGAGGGTCTGGAAGTGGTACCACCTGAAGAACAGCAGGAAACCTAATTGCTCAATTGAGGAAAAAGAAGACCTGATACAGACAGGAGAGAGATGTCATTTCTTCATGATGAACTTTTTTTGTTTGGCTTCTGAGAGCAAAATTAGAATGAATGTTACAAGAAGAACTTAGCTGCATATAAGAAAGCAGATCCTACTAATTATGGCTCTTCTAAAAATGAATATTAGTATTGAGTGCTAGTCTTGGAGTTAATCAGGGGTTGAGCAGCATGTGAATGAGATTCTGTAAGATTGGTTCTTTCTATCAAGAAGACTTTGTAGATGACACAGCAGTTAGCCTGAGTGATGAAGACCTGACAGAGTATGGCATCATTCCTAATAGGTACCACATGGGTGGGTACCATTAGGAATCTCTTGCTTGACTCCTGGAATGGTACGGCTAAAATACCACAAGCCACTCTGGAGAAAACACCTAAATCTGTGGAATCATAGAACCTTAGCTGGAATAGGCCTGAGACATTCTGTGGTCAAGGGCCACTCATTGGTGATGGTAGAAGGCGGAGGTGACAAATGTCCTCTCAGCACGTGTGGAGATAGAGGCATCTGGCTTCTAATTCAGTAGCAGATTGGGTTATTTAACAAATGCTTAAGTGAGCAAATGATGGTTCTATTTTGATAGGTGTTAATCAAAGCTATTGTCACAGAAGCAGAGTCTTTTGCTGCAATCTGTTCTTTCATAAATGTGCAAAATACATCATGGGGACCTTTCTTCTAGTATTAACACTGCCTGGAGTATGAGGTGTGAATAAAAGGTATTAAGAGAATAATTTAAAAAAATATTTTAACAAAAACATCACACCTTAACACTCCAATGAGTGTTACTGTACTATTATTTTCTAAGTAATGTGAAGAGCTTATATCCTCTGGCTCATAATTCTGCATTTGGCCCTTGCCAAATTACAACCTATCACTATATCCCCATCACCTTGCAAAGGGGTTGACATAAAGTAGGTCCTCAATGAAAAAATGATTGAGAAAATTACTTCATTTAACAGATCATTGAGTGGCTCAGAACTTTTTGGAGCTCTGCTTTGAATTTAACTCCAACATTTTTGTTTTAATTTCCTTTAAGTGGTTATAAATTTCCATCCTTGAGTGTTCTATTTGCAAATGACCAAATAGATGGTCAAGTTGGTAACATTGCTTTAATGTTTAAAAATGGAAATGTGATTCCTTAGTACCTCCTAGAATGCTGAGGGGTGTTAATGTTTATCGCATTCATGCTACTACTGCTCTCTTCATCTACCTGAAATAGCATGATTTCCCCTTAAAATGTCTTGTTTCTAATTTTCTTCCAACCATAGGTTCAGTGCTCACAAGCAAAACTATTCATGTATTGGCTCTGTCCGTCCTTCACTAGTCATATAAACTAAAACATCTCTAAGCCTCAGTTTTGTAACCTGTAAAATAGGGGTAATATTACAAGCATTGGTTTAATGTAATTTCACGATAATTAGCTAATGTGATAGCAGATATGGTTAAAATTTAAACTCTTAGACATGAACTTCTCTTGTCTAACCTAACAGAGCAGAAGACTTAAGTCCCTGCTACTTCATAAATTGCTCTGATGTTTGCTGTTTCCTTCTGAAATTCCTCCTCTTGAAATGCCTTTATCTCATTTCTTTATCTCATTCTTTATCTCATTTCTCAAATGCTGTGGCTTCTCAGCGTCTCCATTTTATGCTAATTACATATTTACATATGGGTTATCTCCATGGACTGTGAGCTGCTCAGACAGTCACAGATCTCGTTTCCCTCTGCATCTCCAGTGCTTAGCTCGCTCCCTGGAAATAATTGGCTTTCCAAATAAATTTAAAGATTATTCCAAAAGAATGAGCTACAGAACTCATTTCTGCAATGGCATAGTGCAGATTCTAGAGTCAGCGCAGCCTCCGGGACTGAGCAACTTTTTAAAGGGAGCCATGCACATGAAGATGATTTGTTTCAAGCTTGCACTTATTTTTAGTCGGTAAAGTTTAAGATTTAGACTTCTGTTTTCATTCTAGTTAGGAAACCAGACCACATACTTGCCAATTGCATTGGAGAGGATGAGTACACAGAGGAATCGATTAATGAATGTGTGCATCTTCTCTCATGAAACCTATCATAGTGAACAGCATTGATGCATTGGCAGGTGCATATCTCCACCTGTCTGTGAGCACCTCCAGGTCTGAGACGGCCTTATGCATCTGGCATGAATCACATCCTTGACACATAGTAGGTGCTGAATACATGTCACTAAACTGGAATATCAGAACTGCAAACAAACAAACAAACAAAAAACCTAATAACACACATCTAAATTGTGAGATGCACATGTAAACAGGACTGCCTTTTTGACTGAGAGCTGATAAGAATAGCTGATAGACTTGTTACCAGTGCCAGGGCTGAGTAAGCTCACTGTCTTGGCATCGTGACTGAGGATGCTGACAGATCCTGAGCTTACTCTTCTCACTCCCCATTAACACGTTAGGGGATGCTCTTCTGCCTACTTCTCGATTCACCTGCTTCTATGTATGTGAAAACTAGAGTGATTTTGGAAATCATCATTCCAGTGACTAAACCAGAAATTTAGATTTCACCTTATGTGCCAGTTCTGGTGGATTGGTTGTGGAAGCTGGCACTATGTTGAGAAGAATTCTGAGGCTTCATCTAGGCCCAGTGGAAAAGAGAATCATTGTTAGTTGTGGCAGAAAGAGAGGTGGCATATATGCCTTATATTTACAATTCTTGGACTAAGTAGTCCAAACAAATAAACTGGTAGATAATAATCAAATAAAAATATCACTATGCTACTTTTCATTTTAATAGCAAACAAGTTCAATATTTTTAGTAGCAATGAATTTGATAATAGATACAGGCTAAAAAAAGTCTAGACCATATAACTTTATACAAAATAAAATAAATTAATATTTTTATAATTCCATGTCTCAGAAACTGCCCTAGGTGCTATAAAGTAAATATTTCTATTCACAATGAAACATTGAGTAAAGTGAGGCTAAGAGAGAACCAGAAATTTTCCCAAGGTCAAACAGTTATAAGTGGACTATTGTTTGGTTCTGATCAAGGTCTCTTGGTTAAAATGCCTGCTCTCCTTCTATTATTCCATGTTGGATTCCTATACACATACATACACATGTACATACATATAAGCACACACACACACACACACACACACACACACACACACACACACCCCTATATGTACATATACATTATACAGGAGTATATATATGTATATACAATGCAAACTCCATATATCAAGAGCAAGATTTTGAAAAATCAAAAAGTAAATAGCAAAGGTCTCACAGACAATGACTAAGCATTCTAAAGTTCTCTTTCTTACTGCCAGGTCCCTTGAGTCTTAATTCAGATCCTATTGACCCTGAATTTCCATGCATCCTAAAAATCTGTTCATCTGACCTCTCCTAAATATAGGAAAGTGTCTAGGTAAGTTTACATGGGCAAAAACATTAGAGTTGATAATCAGAAATAATGGTGAAAGAAATTCATTCCATCTCACTGCTCATTACAATCACATAGATAATAATGAGCGGATATTGAGGAGAAAATAACTTGTATACAGTCTGTCCAATAAGGCAAAAGTGCATTTGATACATTTAAACAAGGTTTTCATAAAATGCTGTTATTTTTTTAGTTTAAACACAACAATATATTCCTCAGTTATCTAGAAAATTGACTGATGGAGAATTTATTATTTATTGTATAGCTGAGTCAAGCACAGAATTTAAATGAGATATTATGTAAAACACTTGGAGAATTTTTCTAGTGATAAAATACAAGCGTTTTATACACTTAAGAAAATGTTAACAAGCTTTTTGGGGTTGGGATATTGGGTCCTGTATTAAAAGCTGCTGTTTTTAATATAGTTTTTATTTCCATTGTTCATAGTTAAATATAATACTTGAGCCTACGAACACTGGCCAATTCCATAAACATTCTCACTCTGTCTCTGGGATGAAAGAAGAAGTTTCTTTTGCGGGGAGCTTACTAACAGCTTAAACTTGTAAATGCGTGTGGATGTCTCTACCACTGCTATTCAGTGCATGGCTGGGTTCCCATGGACCTATGGTGTCAAGAATCAGCTTAATAGGAACAAGGTAAATACATAATGAAAGTTATCATCTCAAGAAAGGGCACTTCCTGGAGGGAAATGTCTGGCCCAAAGTCACATCATTAGGAACAAACCATATGCCCCTCTGTTTCAGTTTGTGCATCTATTTTGTCTCTATTTCTTTCATTCACCTTAATGTCACCCTCAGAGTCACAGTGACTGGTCTAAAAGTAGAGGAATCACAAGACTCCCAACTACAGAAGTCAAAACCAAACCACAAACTAGATAATTTTGAGACCTATAAAAGAGAGAGCAAATGACTCACCACAAATTGCATAATTAAAAGATGATTTCAGCAAAAAAAGCACTCATTGACCTGTAGTTCATTCATTCTCTATCTGAATTCTCATCACCAGTCTCATCCCACCCAAGCTTAAAATTATCTCTCCGTTTCCATGGGACCACACATGAAACATCTCAACCAAATTCAAATGGATTTAATTCTAACAGCCCCAGCATAGATCCAGGGAGTCCACTGAGGTCCCTTAGTTTTCCCAATGTGACTAGCAATAACCTTCAAATAGGTACAACATGAAAATTAAGAATGAGAGCATTCCATCTACTTTCTATATGGATGCAAGTACCCTCCAAGGGTTACCCTACTGTCGTTACTCTTCTCCCTGCTGTTCCAGGGATTCAACTTCACGCATATAATGCATTGCACCACCAACAGTGATGCCCATTTGTATACATCATAAACTTTCTCTAGTCATATCATATCCCTTTTTCTGAGTCCTAGAAAATAACCTTTTTGTCCTTTTCCTTTTGTACCTAGTTGGTCCTTTCGCCTATTTGATGAATAAAAGATGAAATAACGTACAGAAGGATACACAGCATGACCAGGAAAATGACTCATCTGGCCAAATAACCTGTCCCCTGGAAAATTACTGAGTCTTGCCAATGTATATAGACATCCATTCCTAAAATACTACAACAAAAATTAGAACTTTTCAGGATCTGGTGTCTGAAATATCACCACATTATCTTGATCATGAATTAGATAGATTTTTAAAGTCTTGTGAGCTCTGTCATATCATATGCATTTTCAGGTGCATTTTTATGTTCATTCTTCTGATAATGCTTTATGAAACATTTTAAGAGTCTATTCATCCAGTTTTTAGTTATTCTTTTTTTTTCATTCATTTGACTAATATTGAGTACTTTCTATGTACTAGGTATCACGATAGTCACTGGGGTATAAGAAATAAATCAGACATAGTTGTCAACCTCAAAGAACTTAGAGATCAGCAGGGAAAAAAAAGACATTAAATAAGAAAGGCATTCAGTAGTGTCATCATTCAATAATGAAGACAAGGGACTCTATAGTACTTGAAGAACATGAGGATCTTTTAAGAGATAAATTCACATTATCAGCCATACTAACAGCTGAAAATTTATATCATTGTAGAGGTTTATTAGCCTTGGTCTGAAATGTTTTCCGTAATAGTGCATGTCAAACTACCACAGACCTCAAAAGCTTATAGCAACAAACATTTATTTCTCACTCATGCATCTGCTAGTTAGCTGAGTTTGTTCCACACCAGTCTTGGAGTCTGTAGGCCAAGTGGAGTGAGTAAGCTGGGGGGAATGGAGAGATTATCCTATAATACATTCTTCTCATGACAGTAATAGGAGCCCAGGAGGGTAAACCCACCATGTAGCATATTTCTAGCCCTGACTGTAGCACATCCAATAACATCCCCATGGCCAAAGCCCAAAGTCAAAGAATGGAGAAACACATTCCATCCACCATGAGGCTGAGGAAGAATACAGATGTACAATGCTACTTTACACAGCAGGGAGAGGAGAATCAGCCCTAATAATTTAGTCTACCACATTTAGTTTGGAAAATGCTGAGGGTACGATTTATCTATTGTACTGTTGTGACAAAATAGGGGTTAGCACTCTGAGGAATGATCATGTATACACATGATTTTTGGAAGGTAGGAATTTTAGTTTATCAGCAAGATAAAATGTACACAGGACAGAGTGGGCAGGAACTGGCTCTTACTGGGGTCAGGTCCTGTGGATTCACAAAGATACTTTCTGTGGTCACATTTGCATAAATGTGTTCATTCTAATGGAGGAACTCCAAGGCATCTAGCTGGGGGAAGAGGAAAGAAAGCATCACTTTCATAAAAGTAGAAAGAGATGAGAGACACTAGGAAGCACAAATAAGGAGTTATGCAGAAATATTTCTTAAGAATGGAAGATGGTTCTGTGGGAAGTTCACAGAGAACAGATCTGAACCTTGAAGCTTGGCTTCTGCTTGTCATATGAAGAGGGGAGACAAGAACATTCAATATCCTCTGTCATTGTCTGACCAAATTTCCTCCACCTAGAAAGTGCAATGGGAAGAGAAATGGAATCTTGCCTCACCTAAAGAAAATCTTTCTAGTTTAATTAGAGAAAACCAAAACAAATGCACAAACTACCCAACAGCAATGTAAATACAGCCAGTTTTGTAGCTCCTGGCTTCCCAGGAGGGAGTCAAAATTTTCCTAATAGTCTTTATTTGTCCAATTGGAATTGGAAGAAGCTTGTTCAAAAACAATGAACTCCAAGTTCCAAACTTTTAGCTTTGAGGTCTCTGAGGTTGGGCCTGTGTTTTAACCAGTCTTACCTTACTGCCAATACTGAGAGTTGTAATTCATGCAAAACAGATAAAAAAAGTCTTTCTGATAGTGAATTTAATATGGGAGGACATCATAACCTTAAAAATGGAACTTTAACAGCTTTGGGAAGTAGGTCCTTATGGTTATGAATAGAAGAGGAAAAAGTAAAAGGATTAACTTTGTTTTTAAAAATATTGTTTTATGACTTCATTCTAAAGGATTTGAAGGAGTCGATGTTTATTAAGTGACTCATATGTACCAGACCCTGTGCTAAGAACTTTATGAAGATATGTACCTACTAACCTCATTCAATCTTCCCAGATTCCCTGACACATAGATACTGATATTTCCTACTATATAAAAGGATGATAAATATAAATAACTGGGTCACACAGAAAGTGAATACCTGACATTTTGGTAAAGCTAATGAGAGATGATTCTGACTCCATAAATCTAAAGTTTTATGTTTTGGAGATGATAAACAAACAAACAAAAAACATTTTCTGGACTGGAAGATACAAGATAAAAATGAAGCTGGAGGAAGTATAAAAACAGGAGGAAGTATGGACTTATGCACAGTGGACCCTGAAACTCTTTGTCTGCTTCTCTCACTCTGAATGCTGGCAGTCAGGCTTTCACCATCCAAGTGGAATTTTGGTGAATGTGAATGTGATTTTGCCAATCAGTTTGCAAGGAAAGAATAACAATATTGTAACCAGGAACCAAGAACAGAATTTCATAAAACAAAAACTCACAGACACCAAAATGAGCATCTAAAAATTCTAAATATAATGCTTTGAATAAATAACATCAAAAAGGGTCTTCAATATAAAGTTAAAAGACTCAGAAAATAAGCAAAAAGAAAGTTATAAAATTAAGGGATGAGTTTAAGTGTTGCAGTGCCTGAATAATAGATGTTCTAGAAAGAGAGAAGGAAAATGAAGAAAAGAAAGTTATCAAAATACATTCATACATATATACATACGTACATCAAGAATATTTTCTAGACCTGAAGAAAATGTCTGCATTTCTATATTGAAGTCTAATAGTTTCTAGAAGAAGTGATTTAAAAGAAACTCACTCAAACCACAGCACAAGTATATTACTAGATTCCAGAACATCTGGGACAAAAAGAAGATTTCACGAGATTATGGAAAAAATAAGCAGATCTCTCTCTCTCTCTCTCTCTCTCTCTCTCTCTCTCTCTCTCTCTCTCACACACACACACACACACACACACATCAGAAGTCAGAAGACTTACATTTCTCTTAAGTAGCACTTAGAAAGCAATTAAGAAATGTCTTCAATATTCTGGATAGAAATTATTTGGAAATTATTTTTAATCTAGAATCGAAGTGAATCAAACTATCAGTTAAGAGGGAGATTGGAATTCAAACATTTTATGACATGAATGCTCTTAAAAAGTCATCTCTACGTACTCTTTCTAAAGAGAAAGATGAAAGTTATGGGCTACAGGAAAGGAAGCAAGCCATCCAAACTGAGGGGAAACTAAAAGAATCCCCAGATGAAAGTGAAATGCTATCCCCCGAGATGACAGCTGTGAAACAGGGAGGGAAAGGGACCAATCCATATTGGAGTATTCCAGAATTCCCAGTAAAAACTTCTTCAGGATAATAAAATCAATAGACTCTGAGATTCACCTGGATATTTTGAGAGAAGACTTGGATAACTTTGGAAACATGGAGTAAAATTATTAATATAAAAAGACAAGACAAGCATTAACTATTGAGGAAACATTCTTTAGAAAAATAAAAGTAAACACATATTAGATGCCTCAGCTTTAAAAACAATTTACCTATTACTTTCCAGTGCAGCCATGATTCTAAAAACTTTAAATGTGGTAATTCACTTAATCCTCATGCCAAACTTGTGAGGTGGTATTTCCTCATTTTACAGGTAAGGCAACTGAAGCACATAGAATTTGGCAAATTATCCAAGGTCACACAGCTCGTAAACAGTAAGGCTGGGTTTTGAACAAAGGCATTTTTGCTCTAGATTCCATGATCTCAATCTCCATGTTATGCCCCTGCTCAAAATAGTGTAATTAGAAAATAATGATATTAGGAAGATGGGGGAGTAGAAGGGTATGAATATGTGATAAGAGGCAGTGAGGAGGAAAAGAGTGCTTAAACTTCATCTGTCGCAGTGATAAGCCAATAGATAATACCCAAAATTGAAAAAATAATAATAATGTTAGAGCATTGAATGGTAATATCAAAATAATCAGCCAAAAGAGAAAGTGGTTTTTATAACAGATGAAGACATAAAGTAGATGGGGTAAGAACTGCTGTTGTTTATAATTCATCTCATATAACTAGTTGTCTCTTCAAATCGTGGATGTGTTTAACTTTGGTAAAAATATAAAATGAAAGAGGAAGAGAAGGAGCAGGAAGAGGAGGAGAAGAAAGTGGCAGTGTGGCAGAACCATGCTGTCTCTTATAGGTGGAATATTCTCTCTCTGTGGACTGTTAATTTCCTTGGGATGACAGGTAGCCTGATGGACAGAACACAGCACAGCCCAATTCTAGCTTGGCCCTGCTGACTAGCTGTGTGTTCTCAGCCATGAAATTGTCCTTTTTCTCTGGGTCTCAGCTTTATCACTTACACAGGGGGTGTTGAACTAGAAATTATATTCCTTTTATGGCATCTTTTTATGAGATTCAGCATGCAAATGAGAGGAGACCAGACTGAGGAGAACAAGGACCAGTGAACTTGAAACAAAGCTGGGAGTTTTGTTACAGCAACCCTTGCAAACTGATACAGTGAGAACTTTGGTCAAATGGCAATTCTGACAAACTACTCCACAGCTGTGTGCCATGGAGAAGGGGAGAACAGATATGGTGGCAAACAAGAGTTTCCAGACACCACCTTAAATACTTTACTTAGATCATGTAGCTTTAAGCAGAGCAAAAATCATTCAATGTAGGGCATCCTTTCCTCACACCAACATTGCATTGGTCTTCGTTGCTGTTTTAAACACAAAGTGAAAATAATTTTGAAAAAAAATTAGAGCTAATGGAGAAAATATTTTGGAATCTTAAACTCACTATACACAAGTATCTTTCTCTTCTGCTTCTATTAATGATGAATTTGCTGTGGGGTAATGGATATTTTCAGGCTAACAGATTCTCCAGGCCTGCAATAGAAAGTTCCTAAAAATATATATCTGTAAAAGACCAATTCTCTTCTTTCAGCAATTTTCTCCTGAACTGTGCTTCTCCCTTTTTGCCATGGTTAGAATCCTTTTCAAGTTTATTGCTGCTGTGATCTGTACAACTCTATTTTAAACCATCTATGACAAAATCAACCCTTAAGGTTCTACTCCAATAAAAAAAGAGAGGGAAGAATTAAGTTGAAACCAATATTGGACCTGGAATTAGAGAATCCATAATATTTGGAGTTGGGAAAAGTAAAAGAAGATTCTGGACAACATGAACAATAGTGCTTAATTTCTGAAGTAGATCAAAGTGGATCTAAGCTGTGTGATTTCAGCCATGATGCATAGGTAATATTCTGAGTCTTCGTGAACATAAACTAGGTATTATTAATCTCTCTGGTGAGGTCAAAACACAGTGGAGCCTTTTCAAGACAATTGGAACAAGCACAGTGCTTTGTGTCAGTAGGTTATGTAGCGCACTGAACTTCTTGCTAAATTATCTAAGACATGGCTTTCAAACTTGATTGCCTATAAGAATCCTGGTAGTTAACATCCAAGAGTGAAACATTCTTCATTTTATGTGAAAATTCATACATTTGTTTATTCAATAAGCATTTATTACTTACTGCCAGCCACATACTGTTCTGGGTACTAAAGATGAAGTTCTTATCCCTATGGAGCTTAAAAGTGATAAGAAAGAGCACTAAATAACTAATGATGTGGAGTCAATTCAGTTATACATGTGCAATAAAATTTAATACAAGCAGAGTAAGGAAATAATGGTGAGCATCGTGGGAGATTTAAATAGGAGATCAGAGAAGGCTTCTCTGAGGAGGTGGCATTTGAGCAGAGATATGAAGGACATGGAGGGGAAAGGCCTGGAAATTTCTGGGAAAATAACATTCCTGAAACAGGAACAAATAAGCACAAGGGCTCTGAGTGGGAGCATCCCGGGATGCTCAAAGAACAGTAAGGAGTCAGCATAAAAGAAAGAATAGTAGGAGTTAGCATTGGAAGAGGTGAGCAGGGCAAGTCAGTTAAAGCTTAGAGGTATGTTAGGTGTGTTAAAGGCTTTGATTTTATTTACTAGTGATTGGAAACCTTTGGAAGGTTTTCAGTAAGGGAGAGACAGGATCAGATTTTCATTTTAAATTTTGATTTGAGATGAGAAGAGAGAAGAGAGACAAGGGAAGAGTTCATTGAAGTTGTCCACTGACAACGCTGAATGGGATGAGAGCAGTTATGGTGGAACAGAAGGGTATGATTCAGGATCTACGATAAAGGTGACCTCTGAAGCATGGCTGCAATAATGGACGAGGACTGTGAGAATAAGAAACACGCCAAGGAGGACTCCAATTTGGGGGCCTTGAGCAGCTGGATGAATGCTGGTTGTCCTTTAGATAGAAGGAGCAATGGAGACTGTGACAAATCAACGTGCAATTCATCTGAAGGGGTTGCTGTTCTGTAACATAATAATTATCCTTGCCATTTGAAAGCTATTTTACAATCCAATTCTTCTCTTTCTACTTAATGAGTTTCAATATGGTGGTCATGAGACCACAAACTTACTTAATAAAAACTTCAATCAAACGTTAGTCATTGGTACCATATTTGATTGACTGAAAATAAGTTTTTCTCTATAATATTCATGACATTGACAAGTGAAGAATGACTGCCACTGGGGTGCAGATGCCCTCACCCACCCAGTCTGCCACCTCCTTCTCTCGAGTCTGCTCTCAATGCCCTGATCCTTTCTGCTGACTTAACTCTTGGCCTCAGATTCTTGTCTCTGAACCCAGAAGAGAACTGACAGATCATCTGTCCTTTCCTCTTGTGCCTTTGCCCATGACAAGCTCTAGAAAAACATATTAGGGTGTAAATGAGATCGGGAGTATGACAACTGCTCTTGGTAGAATCTAACAATGAAGCAGGCGGTGCACTTGCTGCAATTTTCTACCTCCCCAAGCCTATCCTTCCCACATTTTCCCTCTGAACTGGCTATTGGTTCAATAGAGGACCGTTTTTGCTTACTCCAAAATCTCAGCTAGAAGTTGACCACGTAGCCTCACAGATAGTACCCATGCAGTTATAATAAATCTTGAGATCAATACGTCAACAGCATAGTTTTCAAAACATGATTACAGCTTTGCCAAGTTTATCCTAATGGAAACACAACATGTCATTTAACTTCTAGAGGAGCTGAAACCGTTCAACTAATTTCAAGTAGGCCCGGTACTGAGAACTGAACTAGTCTACTTTTTTCTTTTTTCTTCATTGAAATTATAATTAAAGCATCTCTAACTCTTAAGTGATTAAAACTATTGCTGATTTTTAATGCATGTGTTTGAAATAAAATCAACCAAAAGAAAATGTTTGGCTCTTATCTCAACTCTTTAAGATTATATTTGAACAACTCTGCCATACCAAATAAATATATGCAAATATGTAAAAGGAATAGTCAAAAATCTTTGAAGAACAACTTCCAAATTATGAGTTATGAGTCTGATTATAGTAATATTACAAAATTGATTTTTCTTCTTCATAAAGCTTACTTTTACATGACCCAGTTTCGAAAGCATCCAAATTTATGGTTCAGTTTGATTTGATTTAGCTATGATCATTAAAGGGGCCACAAATTTGCCATTAATCATTGATTATATTCAATCAGCTCTCAAGGTGACTTATGTTTTCTCACTGTTTGCGATATTACAATCTGCCAAACAGGCTTCCTGGCATGAAATGGAACATTTCTCCATAAGTAGTTGGAGAGTTCAATTCAAATTGCATTAAGTACTTATTGATCATATTTCCTAATACCTTTGCTTAAAAAAAAAAAGACCCAAAGCCTCACTGACTATAGATGTGTTTAAATCTCTGATTCTTCTAGGTAATAGAGTTTTGTTGATGCTGTTTGTTGATGTTTTGTTTGATGATTACAGAATGCTATATTCTACACATGACCTCCAAACCAGTATTTTTTAAAAAATTATTTTCTGTAAAGATAGCTATTAAATTTCTATCATGAGTTAGCACAATGTTTTTTCAAACCACTTTTTTCTTATGTTGACAAAAGGAACAGCCTAAAGGCAGGGCCCACATGTCATTCATCTTAATATTCACAGTACCACTTTCTGTGCAGAGGAATTGTGTATATTCCATGAGTGACATATTATTTGTTGAATCTTAGTGTCCATTTCCATCCCTTCTTATACTCTTCCCACTCTGCAATAAATGGGAAGAAAGGCTAACAACAGTATATTACTGACTCCTTTGTGGCTACAGTTGTGAATACAGTGGAGGTTCTGCCAATAAGAGAGAGAAATGCAAGACTTGGAAGGTGGAAGGGGAACAACATGCAGCTTGTTAGTGGCACTGTGGCAGTAGACAAGGAAGCTCAATGGATATGAATATTCATAGAGTTGAGCTTCATTCACTGTATGTAACCTTGAAGATGCAGCAGCACTTGCCTATTGATCATGGAGATGGAGGCATAATCACAAAACCAAAAGTCCTAAGTTCCGCTCTTCTGTCTTTCTGACAGCTTTGCATACACCTAATTCCTGGTGTGAAATCTTTTACTGGTTCCCTCACTAAATTGCAAGATGTTCGCACTGTTTCCTTTCTGTGGAATGTCCTTGGCAATGCTTTTGCATGACAAATGTAATTTTTCATTTGTGGTCCAGCTCTTACATCTTTCTGTGAGAGAGTTTTTAGACCCTTCCCCCACCTATCCCATATAGAACTTATCGTACTTTTTTCTGATATTATCACTTACAATATTTTGATGTGAGAATTTTTATTTGTTTCTGTCTTTCTTCGTATATTTGGTTCCCTAGACAACACCTGCAATGTTTTGCAAGTCCAGGAAAACATCTTGCTCATGTTTATATTCCCGACACCTAATACAGTCACTGATTTATAAAATGCTCTCAAGAGCTATTTATTCCTTTGAATTTAAGGCTTAGAGGCTCTGCCTCTTATTTATCTCTGTACTCTCTATACTGTCTGACACCCACTAATCGTCAATGAACATTTGTTATACTAAATTATTAAATTACTTCATCATTCTCCTCATTGAGAATCAGATGAATTTATTCAGCATTTGGTGGTTAAAAAGTCCATATTAATGTAAGCTGAACTTTGAACTTGTCCAAGATATTCCAAAGCAAGGAAATAGTGTGGGCAAAGGTGGGAGGTGTGAGGAAGCACACAGCACTCAAAGAACCACAATTATTATTATCTGGCACAACTTGGGTGCCCAGAGTGAGAAAGGAGTAGGTTCAATAAGGGGATTTGCTCACCAGCCCTCAGCTACTTTAATTCACCATAAGTGATGCCATGAGCAATGACTCCAATTGTGCTAATAATTGTTTTTCCCAGCAATCAATGAATGGGTTCAAGAGGTCAGTACAAGAGCTATTTCTTGACCGGGATGGCTGTCAGAATAATTTGCTTATCTTGGCTTTTCCCTCGTGCATATCATTAGGTGACAAATTTATTGCATAAAAAGAGGTCCCAAATGCTGATATTACATTAGATAGAGTCTACTGATGCTTAAGAAGCTTTATAATTGAGCATTGCTAACCTTGTATGTAAAGCCAAATTCTCAAAAATGAAATCCATTAAAAAAAAAAAAAAGTGACACATCTTCCTGAAACATCCATTACACTCGGCACTAAGAAGTTTTCAATGTAATTTTTCTATTCAACCTGTTACGTTATGGAGTAAAATGCTAAACTATGTGAATTTTTAAGATAAGACATAAGATTGCAAGGTAATTTCTTTCCTATTTTTCCTCATAGGTACAAAAATATGTCATCAAATGTCAGATGTCTTTTGGGAGTTCTAAAGGAAGCTTTGGCTTTTCTGTTTCATGTTGAAGGGAGCAGTTTCGCCAAGAAGCCTGACCCTTTGATGCCTCTGCTTCTTCATAGAAAATAAAAATCAATAGTGCATTTCCCCCCCGCACCCCACCTCACTGCACTGGTGCAAAATAACATGTGAGGCAGATAAAATACAGCAAATGAATATGAATATGGACCCTGAAACCCGACAGCCAGAATTCAAATCCTAGCTCTGTCACTTTCTAGCTATGAACTTTGGGGGAAGTTAATCTCTTTTGGACTCATTTTTTTTTTCATCTTAAAATGGGGATTATCTATCTCAACAGATTGTAAAGGGAGCTGTATGATCAACTCAAATAAAAGTCCTTAGAACTACACTTGTTACACGAGAGACCCTTATTTGTTGTTATACAGTAGGGTTATTTTGAGTGACATCTTTCCCATTAAAAATGTTATCATCAAACAAATATTAAGTGCTTTTTATGTACGAGACATTTTATATGCATTATCTCATGTAAAATGACCCTAGAAAACCGGTGTTAATATAATCAGTAGTTTACAATTGAATTGGAGATTCAAAAGAGATTAAAAACTAACTCTAGGCTGAAAAAGTTAGCAAGCCGTGGACACGGACCTTGAAGTCTGGAGGCTGACTTAGAACCTGTATTCTCATCACTATGAAACTTAGGTCTTCTTTAGGATCAGGATAGATGGACAGGGATGGGGAAATAAATGAAGGATCACAGCTGTATCAAACACAACTTATGTATATCAGACACCAGCCTAAGGTATTATATAGCCCATCCCAGTTAACTCTTTCAATAAACACAGAGGGTTGAAATTCTTGGGGCTATTTTTTAGAGATGAGGGAATAATAAGAAATGGGGATGAAGATTCCAACCCATATTTGTTTACCTCTAAAACCTTTACTTTTTCTGCTACCATGGCCCCATTAATTGTAATACATGAGGTCAAGCAGATGACTAGTCAGAAGACTGCAAATTCAGTTGTCTGTCTCACATGAATCCCCAACAAATAACCTTAGAGTGAAAAGAGGCAAAAAGAATACACACTGTACAAATTGCGGATGGGGAAGAAGCAAGAAAATGTTAGAAAAGGTCTTGTTTTAACTTTAAAAAAAAATAGTTGGGACTTGATGATTACTAGTTTTTCTTATCTTATATATAAAGTTACACTGTTATTGCATGATTCAATGTAAGACTGCATTGAATTACTTTTATCACTACAGTGGAGTTAAATATGACCCAAAGCTGTATATACCTTCTATAATATTTTATGCTTAAAGACTGATTAATCATTTTCAGATGTTTGTTGAATCAAATAAAACTGGGCTAAATTAATTCCACTGTCTTCTTCCAAGCTACTAGTATGGCTTTATCTTGCTATTAAAAGAAGATAAATGGGCAGAAACTAACAGAACTTTGTTGCTTTTCTCTGTAGCAAGCAACATTCAGTAAACCTTCAAAAGGCAGAGGGGATCAATTACTTTCACTTGTCAATGATGACATAATAAGAAGTGACTTGGTCAAGATAAGAGAGGCCTGAAAACAGCCTCCCTCCTGATGTCTCTCTATTTCAAGACACAAGATGATGCTGCTTCTATTTATAAACTCATCTGGAAATGCATGAGCTTTGCAAGGTCTTTTTCCTCTGTGGCTGCACATCTTGAAAGGGCATACATTAAATAACAACATCAAATAACCTAATATCTTGGAGTCAACAAAGGCAATTTATTTAAACATGAATTTACCAGCAAGAAGTAAAAAAAACAAAAAACAAAAAACAAAAAACAGGCACATAAAAGATACAACAAGACATCTCAAATTTGAGAAGAGAGAAGACACTTCAACTAGACAGAAATTTGCAAGTGGGTGGGGTGATAAAGGTGATGCTGCTAGTCAAAAGAGCCTGGTGGAGAATATGACCCACTAGTTGTGTCATCTTTTGAAAGCTACTAGCCTCTGAATTTTTTTTTTTAATTTATAAAATTTGGATAATATATCATAGAATTGTCAAGAGGACTGAATGGGTTAATTTGAAGACTAAATTGATTAACACCTAGTATAATGTCTAACCAATGGTAGATAAGCAGTAAAAGCTACTGGTAACATCATGATCATGATCATCATCATCACCACCACCACCACCATCATCATTGTATGAAGAGATCAGAAACAATTGCCATGAAAATGGTTCTCTTAGCTTGCCTAACTCAATGTCATAGGCAAGATGTTTTTAATAGTTTTAGCATTTAATTTTTTGTAAATCTTATGAAAAATCTCCAAATATAAATCAAGTGACCTAGCTTTAGAGGTTGATCATTGAAGGGATACAATGAGCAAAAGAGAAAGGGCAAGCATATTCATAATATTCTGCTCCAGTACCCTCTGCTTCACTCACATGTAAAGAGATCTAGACTTTTCAGGCTCTTAAAATCCACACAAACTAGGAACCGTCCTAGGTCACCCTGTAAATAGCAACAGAGCATTAGCTGCAGCTTAGGACTCCCCTGAGAGTCATAAGCTTAAACTAAGCCTGTCTAAAATTTAGACAAGAGGAAACAGGAGCACTGGGAACAGTTAATTCTCCCCTGGGTGGCACTGTAAGGCATGATGTGCTTCCCTTCTAAATTCCAAGGGAAAAAAAAAAAAAACCAAGCCTAGAAAAGTCAGTGTTAACAGAAGAAACAGGGATGTTGAGGACAGGACATATGGACATTGCTCATTCATAGGATGAGTTTGGGCCAACTCGACAGCACAGAACACACATGCAAAATTTAAAGCTAATTTACCACATTTTAATTACAGACTATTCCCCTCTCCTTATAACCTGTTACTACATATTTAAATGAAGTCTGATAATAGTTAGAGGTACACTTACGGAGTGCTCAGCGAGTGCCACTCCTGGCTCTCAGTGCGATGCTAATATTAGCAAATATAAGGCTCACAACAGTAGAGGAGGGAGGTGCTAGGAGTATCCTCGTTTTTCAGAAGAGGCACAGAGACATTCAGTAATTTGCTCAAGATCACACAGCTAAAAGTATCTGCAGAGTCAGTATCTGAACCAAGGCCAATGGATTGCAAAATCCATGCTTTTGAACTGTAAAGAAGGAACTCAATGGCAGCACTGAAGCTCTGCAGACTTCCCATGAACCATCTTCAGACTGAGTAGAATTGATTCTAGTCTTGTATTCATTGTGTTTCACTTATTCAATATTATGCTGATAGACACAACTCTCTGGTATATGGTTAAATCATATCTAAAGTTTAACTCACCTTTCCACTGCATTCCCTTACAAATGTATTTAAAGATACATGATTATGGATCTGTGAGAAAATCTTCTACTACCATTTCAGAATTGTTCTGTTGATTAAAAACTACATTGAAAATAATTGTGTTTTACAAAAAGGTAACTGATAATCAGTTTTGAGATATTCTAAAACCACGGGGCATCCATCATTTCAACAGTAGTCCTCACAGTTTTAATTAGCTATTGATTAGAAAAGAAGATAATATAATCCAATAAGAAAAGTGTTGAGAAATTTCACTTTGTCAGTTAAGTAACTGTTTTCTGGACAGAAGGTGGTTATTCTTGAATCATCAGTGGACGAGAGAAAAGGAGAAATTGAATTATCTTTGTTCATTTTCCCTTCTCCTACAATCCAGGAAAAAGATGTATAGAGGGACAGGATTGGCAGACAAGGGCAGACTGGACTTTAGAACTATCTTTCCAGCAGGAGATGGATGAGGGCCAAGGGGGGAAGGGTGCCGGGTGACAACTGTCATTTCTGTAGACTTCCTGAAGCAAAATGATCTCTAACATTGAGAAAACAAAAATCGAGTGTCAATATTTTTAATGGCTGCAGAAGTCTCATTTTGCTGGGGGAAAAAATTTTAAGTTAGACCTTTTTTAAAAAATAGATGATTGCAAGGTTAGCCAGAGACTTATGGAGAGCAAATCACGATGTCAGGGTTTTGGATTTAGCTATCCACTGATAGGGAGGACCGAGAAAGCACACAGTACCGAGTCTTCGATAAATGTAACTAGAAGTAAATTTCCATCCCAAGACTACATTATGTTGTACTGAATACAGTTCAGTTAGCCAAAAGTCCCTGTTGAAATGTAGGCAACAGTCTTTCTTTGAATTCTGATCCATATTCTATTTTTCATTTTACTTCTATGATGAAGAATATTCAACTACTTCATACTGAGTCTAAATTTTTAAGTGCATGCAAATGCGTAGAAACATTGAGAATCAAAGCAATCAATCTTCACTGATTCAAAAGTCTATCAGGAGGCTTGAGATTTAGAATAAAGAAAGTCAATCATGCTGTGTAATTCTGAGTCTGTTGTAGAAAAAAGAAGCCATTACACTCCTGTGAATATAGATTTATTACTATGAAAAACACAAAGAAATACATAAAAAATAGAGAAGTAGGAGAACTTAGAACTGTATCAACAAGAAAAAAAATTTCAATATACTGAGGCAGCATGAAAAGTGAAAAGTAAAACTAAAAGATGTAGAACTTGCTGATCTTTACTTCCTATTTTTGAATATATTGTGAATATTATTACAAATCAGGGAGGATAATATCAGATGGCATAAAGAAGACCACAGTCACAATCAAAGTCATGATTGTAAAAAAGCAGAAAGAGTAAAGAGACCTGCAACTTAAATTTTAGGTTTCTAGAATGGTATATACATTTTGATCCAAGCGCATGCAGATAATATTGGATCCAACCAAATGGAATCACTGTTATTTCATTTTGTTTCTTCATACACGAGGACCGATTGCCAAACCATTTTCTCATTTTTACCTTTGAGTATTTCCTGGCCTTGACCATACTACAGGTGTTCATTCCCTCAAATCCTAAGCCATCTGTCTTGAATATATCAGCTGCCAACAACCCAAAGCCAGACTCCTGTTGGCTTTGAGGATCATAGCAGGATTGGACAGGGAGATATCTCTTCAAGAGGAGCCAGAATCTGGAGATGAGATTGGAAGTTTGGGAAGACACTGTGCTGGCAGATGTGCTAGTGTGGCTTGGCCCTAGAACTATCCAGAGGGTTGAAAAATTACAGCAAGAATTCCATTTTCAACCTAGGGTTTGGGCTCAATTCCAAGTCTTATAAATCCACTCTCCCTAAATTCTCTCAGCACATTTAACTACATGTTCAAAGTATTAGAATGTAGATCAACATTAGACATGATGGTTTTGCCACTTTCTTATCACTAATGCCAGTTCTAACAACCCACCTCCATCTCTTTCCCATCCTACAATCTCCCCTAGAGGCCCTAAAAGGTTAATATGAAAACAATGACTAAGAATTATTACTCTAGGGTCTCAAGTATTACATATGCACGAGAAGGGAATATCCTACTGCTATTTTTATCTGTGTGAGATCTTTTGAACTATCACAGGTAATATTTTTGCAATCATTTACATAGTAAGTTCACTTCTAAAATCTTTCATTGTGATGAAATTTGCAACATGATCCTCTGCAAGGCAGAAACCACAAACTTTGTGCTTTTTGTAACACCAGTGCCTAGCATAGTGCCTAACTGCTTTTACTCAGCATTTACTCACTCAGCAAGATTTTTGTGTGTGGTGCTACATACTATACTTGACACTGAACACGTAAGTGGGTAACAAGATAGGAAAATGTCCTGCTTTCATGAACCTTACATTTTAGCTTCTATAGCAAACATAAAGATACTCAATAAATGTTTTTTGAATAAATAGATGGTTAAGTAAACAAAAGAATGTATGAATGGATAGATATGTTTGTACAGGGTAAAGATTACTGAAATTTGAATACAAGTTTAACTTTGGTCTTGTTTTTTTCCAGCCCAAGTCATCTGACTCACGAACTGGAAAGGCAGAATGAGAAAGGGGTATGCCCGTGTGTGTGTGTGTGTGTGTGTGTGTGTGTGTGTGTGTGTGTGTGATATTTCAGTCTCAAGAATGATTGAAATGATAAAATATTTTCTAAGTACTGACACTATTAAATAGTAGTTACCCAAGTGATTTATTTATAAATCAGCAATTTCCAAAAAAAATGTTTTATAGAATTTAATTCTTCATATTTTTATTTTGCGTTATGCCAAAAGAGAGTTCTGTGGTGAAATAAAATTGTAACAGTTATACAAACTTCTTCATTGGTAGGTCTTAACAGTCTTTTTGCATAATAACAAAAGGTATGGTTGGTTCTATAGGAGAACATGCTTGCCTAACTTTATCTTAAAATTCACTTGTGAGGAACATTTAATAAAGCACACCTTGTTTAACATGGGTATGAATAAGTACAGTGGATTCTGTGTGCTCATCTTGGATTCCCTTTCAGGGTCAATGCATTCAACCCCAGCTGCTGAAAATATTGGTGGATAAATGCTCACAAATGTGCCCTCACTGGTCATTGCTCTTTGCTCCAGGTAACTGCCCCCCAGAGGCTGACCTGTGGCCTATGACCGGACAACAAAAAAATATAAAGACTCACTTCCCTTTTCTCCATTTGAGACAAATCATAAGGAACTCGGCTGCATCCACAAAACAGGTGAATTTCTTTATCTGTCCTATCCTGCCTTCTTATTTCCTTCAGATATATCTCTCCTAGAGTATGCTCTAGTAAAATTTCTCCATGCAATTCTCCATCACTGAGTCTGCTCCTCAGGAATCCAATCAAAGACAATAAGCATGTACATGCTCATGTATGAATGGATAGATAAGTTTTTATAGGGTAAAGATAACCAAAATTTGAATACAAATTTAACTTTTGTCTTGTATCCCTAGTCCAAGTTATCTAACTCATGAATTAGACAGCCAGAATGAGAAATGTGCTTGCCTGTGTGTGTGTGTGTGTGTGTGTGTGTGTGTGTGTGTGTGTGTTACATTTCATTTTAACCCAATCACTTTTGTGTAAAAAGTATGTTTCCCCTGGTCCCCAGTGGAACTAGAAATTTGATTCATAAATTACTGTTTCAGTCTATGTTCCAAATATATAAGAATCTCCTCATTGTGAACTCTTCTTTTTCTAAAAACATTTCTCAATTTTTTTAGTCTATACAATTTATTTGAGAGATAATCATGTGCAGTATCTGCACTCATTTCTAACATGGCAGTGAACTTTTATCGAAATTCAAAAGCAAGTCTCTCTGACGCTTCAAATCATCAGTAGCAGAACTCAGTTTCAGGCTTATTTTGTCCGATTTCAATGTCAAACCTCTTTCTACTGTGTCTTATCCTAAAATTAGTAACAAATATGTGAATGGAGAGAAAAATCAAATGCCATTATCTTTGTTTCAACAAATTGTGTTGAAATATATCTAGTGTGAACTATCAAGTTTCTAAGAAAAATGACCCCTCCCGAAGTAAACCTTCCTGAAATAACAATACATGTTTACAGACATACACACATGTACACATGCACACACAATCATATTCATCAGCAGAAGGCAACCTAGAGTTACACTAGCCAACTCTCTCAGTTTTAGAGCAGAAGAAACAGGTTCAGAATGAAGAAGTGATTGTGCTAAGGTCCCAAATACAATGGTAGAATTAAGCCTGATTTCCAAAAACTAAACTAAAACAATTCAGCCTGTCATTCAGACTCATGATGTAGGACAGAGTGATTATTAGCTTTATTCTGCAAAATAATAATAATAACAATAATAATTTATGCCTGAACTTACTCTAGAATTGTTTTAGAGAGGCCACACACACCTTCTCAGGAACACAGCACATGCATAAAAGCTAAGAATACATGTAAACTAGACTGTATAAAAAAACACCTCTCATTCTCAACTCACTCCAGTGAGCAATATGATTTAGTAAATCATCAGTAAGAGAGTCAATCAACTGCTCAGCTGTCTAAAAATCTACCATTCTAAAAAACATTTCATAAAACAATGTGGACTGAAACAAAACAAACATAGATTGGCATCAGGCATCTCTTTAACAATTTCATCAGAAAACAGTTTTATAAACATACTTTTCTGTGCTCATCTTTTTATAGATTCAATCAGCACTACCTTCACAGAAATCATGCACTGAGATGCCATGGCAACCAGCACATTCTGCACAGACACACACACAAAATCACCGTGCTTAAATAACTGTAACTCACGCCCACTTACGTCTATTAGATTTGGATTCCAGATATAAAAATAGCAACAATGATTGTTTTTTGCCAACTAGGGGCTCTGTTATTAAGTTTCAGGGGACGTAAACAACGTGACCGTGGGAAGTTCAAAAGCAAAACCCCAAAGGGAGGAATAAACAGTTCAGCACAAGTCTAAATCCACTCACCACCAACTGAATTCTTTTGGGTTCTTACTGTAAGTGAATTTCATCTCAGTCCGGTGCTACTCAAATGAATGCTTTACTGGCAATAAAATAGAATGGGTAGAACATGGGACCAGTACTTTTCTACCCAAAAAGTAAATGACTGTTTCCAATTATTAACATTTTTTTCCACTTAAAAAATGGTTTTAAAAACCAATTTCAGAAGACAAACATCTTGATTTAAGGAATTCTTCAAGAACCTTGTTCCCAAAGTAATCCGAGTTTTCTTTCTTAAACATCTGAGAGACTTGGGTATACAGTAAGTTTAATACTACATCCATGTAATGTCAGCTATTTAAATAGAGTAAAAAACTAGACACTATGATAAGAACCAGGGATACAAAAAAAAAAAAAAAACCCTGTTTTATGGTGCTGTTTTGTAGTTCTGACGAATGACAACAGAATTACCCCTGGTGTTTGTTAATAATTCTGATTTGTGGGTCACATTTAAGTTCCACCTGGAATCAGAACCGAAGGTGTTCCACTACTATGAAGCAAGCGGTCCTTCGGCAAACACCCAGCTAGGAAGTGTGCAGGATCTATCAACCACTAGGAGCCAGCATGAACTTGTGAGGTGGTGAGACCTGCATGTCCTGCGTAGCACCATGCAGCTGCTGTGGCTTTGTTACGTGGCTCCTGGCAGGGAAATGCTTCTTGAAGACTAAGGAGTGTAAGTAGAGGCAGGAGAAAGAAAACAGCCACTTGGGACGTACACTTGTGCTTCTACTTGCTGTCTGACCACCTGACTGAGCATCACCAGATCAAAGTATCTTATCAGCGGTAATCAGTGAAAGCCACAATGATAATTATAGTCTATTCTTATAACTGTTTACAGTTTAAAGCAATTATTTCATAATACATATGGAAATGGACATAAAATGTTTAAATAGCAAAGTCCTAGAAAGTCAGGAGAGAAAGTTTTATCTTCACCGAGAGTACTTGACTATAAGACCCAAGAGGCTTTGAGGTCTCTACCTGCTAGAACAGTGATTGATTCATATAAAGAGTTCAGTGAATAATTGTTAAGAAAGAAAGAAAGAAAGAAAGAAAGAAAGAAAGAAAGAAAGAAAGAAAGAAAGAAAGAAAGAAAGAAAGAAAGAAAGAAAGAAAGAAAGAAAGAAAGAAAGAAAGAAGGAAAGAAAGAAAGAGTATAGAACATAACTAAAAAGAAATAACTTGGAGCGAATGAGGGGAAGGTACTTTCTTAGGTACTTATCTGATAGTACATTGTTTTTCTTGTCTATGAAAACCCAGCATACCATAGCAGTGGAAGTAGATTTAGGGGGTTCTTGGGCAGCATGAAGAGAGTTCAATGATTGCTCTTTCAAATGGAAAGCCACAGCTACTGGAGTTGGTATGTTCACATGGAGTTGTTCAGAGCCAAACAGGAAAAGAATTAGCTGGAGTTGTAGAAATTCAGTTGCCAACCTTTTAAATTTAAACATTGGGCCCCCTCAGTCAGAAAAACTACTGTAAGAGGGAAAGTCTAACATAATGTAGGCTCTGTCATTAGACAACAGAGCCTAAGACGTTAAAGGTAGAGGTACATCCTTTGATCCTTGATATCTAAGAGTCTTGCCCATGCTTTCATGAAGAGTAGTTTGTTTTCAACACTAGCATTACATTCTGGTTATATCTGCATTTAGTGTAGTTTGAGATGTGTGTATGTGAGTGTGTTCAAAAGACAGTCTTCAATACTATTTGGCTAATCCATTTCTGACCATTCTAAAAAAATTAATTCTAATATTGTTGGTGCTAAATCTATAGGCCAAACTGGGGAGGTTCTTGTGTGTTTGAGCAGTGCTGTCCTCACCTGCAAAAATACAGAAAGTTCATGAAGCTAATAAAAATGAGAGCAGGACTTTATCTTAGGTCTTCTGATTTACAAATTACTTTTAAAAAATACAGTGTTGGGTAATACAATACAATGAGCTATTTTAATATAGAATTGTTCATTTTTTCCAAGTATGTTCTTTTAATTTTATACCTGTAGTTTGGCAGAGATTCATCATGAAAGGTCTAGAAAAAAATTCTATTTTACAATTCTTTGTAAAAAAAAATATGTGAAGTCAGCGATGAACACTACCCTATGTACAGATTCCATACATTTTGACGGGCTGAAAAAAATTATAAGTTTTCATTCAGGACTTTTATCTGTAAAAGAAAATTATGTCAATAAGGAACTCAAAATAATTCATCTTTTCATTGGAGAAACTTAACCAAGTGATCAAAGTTAACCTCACCAGTAATGGGACATATTAATATCTGGTGTCTCCTCATAGCCCATTCTAGGAAAGACAAAGATTTTCTGTGGTGTTCTGTCCAAAAATGCGTAACCTGAATTTGATAATGAAAAAGATCACCCACACACGGTACACAATAACTGATGTGTACTATTAAAGAAAAAAATATTAGTGACACTTTTAAAGATAGTAAGGCAGACTTTATTGAGAATCATAGTGATAATATAGAGACCACTTCAATGGGATTTCTCAGGGA
>PVKZ01003417.1:0-133930 GCA_004027375.1 Macroglossus sobrinus
GTTGTTTTTCAGAGTTAAGCATCTGTGGTTTTTAATCCTACCTCAGGAAACCACCCGGCTCTGTTCTCCACCGCTGCTCTCCTTACAGGCAGAGGGAGGGACTCAGTCAAGGTGAGGCCTGAAGCCCTGTCATGCTGATAATTCCTGAAAATACACAGAAATCTGTATTGACTCAAGCAGAGACAAGTCCTAGAAACCCGTACAGAGAACAAGCTATAAAATCTAATTTAAAAATATGTGTTTGTGTAAATCAATATTTTGAATTGTACAAATATATAGCAAAAGTGCGATAATATTGTACTTTAGGGTTTTATTACTGGTGGTCATTAAGAGTCCAGCCCCCTGATGGGCCTTCTTGCCTCTAGCGTTGCCCATAATGGTCTGTTTTCAGCATCTCATCCAGAGAGAAATTTAAGGCACAGGTAATTAGGACAAGAGTCAGAAAACTTTCTCCGTCAAGGGCCAGATAGTAAATGCTTCCAACTTTGTGGGTCATACAGTCTCCGGGTCAGGAACTGGACTCAGCACAAAGCAGCTATAACAATAGCACACAAATGGGTGTGGCTATGTTCCAATAAAACTATTTACTAAATACACGTGCTTGATCGGCATGGTGAGCATTTAGAATGGTGAGGTCTGTGTGGATTAGGGAGAGAACTGGGTGGGTTTCAGGGTGGAGAAGTCTGGAAGAGTTAGATTTCTACCTTAAAATATCTGAGGGACCCATACAGTGATCTCAGAGGCAGGCCATAATGAGCGGACGTTATAAGAAGGTTTATTTTCATTCATGACAAGGCAAACCCCATAAACAATAAAGGGGCATGTTCCGCGTCATTCGAGGTGCGTGAACAGAGGCTTGGGGAGGGAGGCACTTAATTCTCAGTCCTAGTCGTGGAGGGAGAGGCCCTCTGCTTTTGCTCAGAACTCTCCATGGGCCCTCTGTGGCTCCTGCTCTGCTCAGAGTGGAAACCAAAGTCCCCATAAAGACTGACACCCTGTATATCGTGCTCCTGCTGCCTCCCATTCCTTCCTCCAACCCCCACGCCTGCTCTGTAGGCCTCCTGGCTGCTTCCTGAGCCCCAGACACACCCCAACCCCAGTGTCTCTGCTCCAGCTGATCCACCCTCTGGAATCTCATCCCCAGGCCTCCTAACGGTCAGCTCTCATATGCCACTCATCTTCCATCCCAGCATGCCCCAGCCCTATGTCACCCAGTGTCACCGTTCCTCCTTAGTACTTACCTCCACTTTATATGCCTTTTAGTTTGCCTATTTATTTGGCTGATGGTCTGTCTTCTCTAACTAGACTGTCAGCTTTATAAAGCAGGGACTTTTGTCTTCTGGGTCACTGCTGTGTCTCTGGCATTTAGGACAGTGCCTGGCTCATAGTAGGTGCTCAATAAATAGCTACCAAAGATGATAGAGTCTATTTTAAAAGATGGTTGCCATTGTTACAGGAGAGTGGGGTCCTCCCCCAGCACGTTGTCTGGGTTCTTGATGTCTCAAACAAAGAATTGAGCAAGACACCGAAATACAGCAGAAAAGAAAATTTTGTTAGAAGGAGGAGTCTGCTTCCAGATGGGGAAGGGGTTCGAGCAAGAGAAGCATGACTCAAAAGGCTTGGTGACAAAGCCTTTGGGATTTTTATCCCTATTTGCTGTGATGATTACTTTTCTTAGAAGGATGGGCTTCCTTGAATGACAATTAAGATTGACAGGACCCAGTGATTCATAATTTGCTCTCTGTGCATGTTTGTTCCCAGAATTCAGTTTGTTATGATGATATTAATGAACTTCCGGGCATCTGCATCATATTATAATGATGGTATAATGAGGCTCAGGTGAGTTGAAGGTCGTTGGGGTCTTCATTGCACAGGTGCAAATGACTGGCTTAAACTGGCCTATTTGTTTCCTGGTATGAGTTACTTTTAGCCCAAAAATGCCTTCTGTCTTGCTTAATTATGGGCAGACTCTTTCTAGGATAGGGTGACCTCAGTGTCTTTGCAGGCAGACCTGAAACCCCCTATCTAACTTTCCTGTCTGACTCTTTTCTAAGAGCCATGAACCCCTTATGATTACTATGGATGCTGAGGGATGGGAGGTCTCTTCTGTATCTGCTTCCTGCTGAGAAGGGTCATAGTCCCTGCCTACTTGGGTTTCCTGGAGCTCTTTCCCTCTCTGCTTCAGCCAGGGCGGGGTCTTGGGTTTCCTGCTGAAGTACTGCCTCAGTCTCTAGTCAAAAGAAGATATAAACTGGTTATTTAAATCATACATCTATTAATTTCTATTATTAATTTGCCTCTTAAGTGAAGTAAAGGGAAACAGGCTTTGTTAATATATTTCTTAAAGAGTAAAAAAGACCTTTGGCCTAACATCCCCTCCCCTCTCAGACTCTAAGGGCCCTGTCTGGCCTAGCACTATTTCTGCTAACAATAAGCCAATGACCCTTATCAATAGCCAGAGGATCTGAGTCACCAGTTTCAGGGAAATTATTGAAATTTTAGAAAGAAAGGATTTTTCCTAAAGAAAGGAGGGACTAAAACTTAATGAGGTTTACTAAAAAGATCAAGAACTCTCCAAGAGATGTCCTGTTTCATTTTCTGAAAATGAAGCATTTTACAAGTGATGTCCCGTCTCACCACCATACCTCCCACCCACTCGTTCTTGTTCAGCATGGTGCCAACACTCTTCCCTTTGCGGATGGAGTCTGCGCTCTCTCCCCCTGAATCTCTGCAGGAAGTGACATTATGTGACTTCTAAGACTGGGTCAGAACAGGTGACAGAGCTCTGTCCAGTTCTCTTGGCATGCTCACCCTGGGAACCCATTTGCCATGGTGTGAGGAAGCCCAAGCCACACAGAGGCCACGTGCAGATGTGCTGGCTAACGGCGCCAGCTGTGGTCCCAGCTGACAGCCAGCTTTGACCACAAGACACCTGTGTGAGAAAGTGTTCAAAATGACTCCAGCCCCAGCCACTGTTTATAAGCGAGAACCCATCGACTTCCAGAGCTATGAGACATAGTGATGAAATGTTTTAAACCACTAGGTGTTGGACGTGACTTGTTATCTAAAGAACACTGAACGAGTGAGTGACTGCTGCTGTGTTGTTTGTAGCCTCTGTGCTCTGCCTCACCGTTCTGGTTCCCCACTTGGCCCACTCTGAGTTGGCCCTGCTGTTTCTGTGCCTGTCCCCTGGCCCTGCCTCGCTCACGCACTCCATGGAAGCTTCTCTCGGGCAGGCAGGTGGGTCTGCTCTTTCTTCTGGAGCTCGTTGAGGCTACTTCCCCTGGGCATGGCTTGCTGCTGGAGTCACTGCTAACACTTTCCAGGCCATGGGGGGCATGGGACGTGGCTTTCCTCAGGCTGCTGAGCTTCCAAGGGCAGAGGAACAGATGCTCCTGCCTGGAGGCTGAGGGGTCCTGGGTCATTGTCTTTGATCTTGATTGTCCCAGAAACTGTTCACTGCTCTGGGCTCCTGCTGCCTCCTCTGGCAGCAGCAGAGAGAAACTGAGGCTCAGCTTGTCTTTGACCTCTGGCTGCCTGCATGTGAGGGGAGGCTCACTCACCACCCGGACAACTTCAGGCCCTGGACCTAAAAATGTGAGCTGAGGGAGGGGAGAAAATCCTCTGCAGTCTTCGCCCACCCCCCAGACACACCCCTTTCAAGAATGATCTTTCCAAGATGACTGATAGTACCCATTTCATTCAGCTTTCACCTGCAACACATCCCCAGTGCCCACCCAGACACGGTTCAACATCACAGTGCCAGCCCGATGATCTCTGAAGAGCCGGGCACTGTCGTCTTGTCCCTCAAAGTCCGGGCTATTCGGTATTGTCATCGGTGACAACCGATTCCACTGCTTTTTCCCTTCCGGTGCCCTCTGGCCCCTGACCTACCCCTGCCAGGCTGAGCGCTCAGGTGGGCACCTTTAAAGAGCCCTGGCCCAGGCTTGCAGCAACAAGGCCTGGCCCTGCGCCATAGGCTGTCTGCCAGGGTAGGTGAGCCTGGGTCAGAAGGCCTCACCTGGACAGCCTGCCCCGCCTTTGAGGAAATCCACTCTGCTCCCCACAGGATTCCCTGTGTCAACGTCCTGCCAGCAGAGTTACCCAGGGCTTTTGTTTGCAGAGCTCAGGGTGAGGGCAGGTGAGTAGGGCGGGGCTTGGGCCTGAAGGAAGCCCATCCGGCACCTGCCCAGGGGCTGTGGGTATCCCCGGAAATCAGCTGTTAGCTCTACAAGCCCCCACGTCCAGCCTCCCTGGGTTCCCTGTGTGAGGTAAGGGACCTCAGGACTGAAAAGGCAGAGCCTGGAGCATGGTTTGCCCCTCCCCCAGAGGATGGACACCAGGGAGGGGCATCCTCACGCAGGAGTCCTGGCCACCAGCCACCTTGGGCTAGGCCTGTCACAGGAGGACTCTCTAGCAGTGAGGGCCTCAGGGTAACCCTTTGACATCCTCTTAGAAGGAGATGACAGCCTTAGGCGTCACTAAGATGTCTGCAGGGCTAAAGGAAGTTCATTTTATGGTCACCAGGGTGGGCCCATCACCGTCATCGTCACTGGATTCATGCACATGTGGGAAACAAATCCTACAACTAACGGGGGTTAAAAGCGGTGATTTATTAATTGCGAGAATTAAAAATAACACTATGGTTCTTATAAACCTACCTTGATGTGTCTTGGTTTGGTAAGAGATTCAGGGCCTTAAAAAGAACTGTGGTTTGGGTTGTCCTCCGGCTCCAAAGGGGCCTAGTCCTGTTGAGACTGGACATCACCTGTAAAATTCTTAATCTTTTAGCAGGAAATGAAATGGGATATCTCTTACAGAGTGAGTCTTTTTAGTAAACTTAATTTTCTTCCCTCCTTTCTTTGGGAAAAAGGCCCTCTCCCTCAAATCCTGATAATTGCCAGAAATAGGTGACTCAGATCCTTTGGCTATTGATAAGGGTCATCAGCCCATTGTTAAGCAGAGATGATGTTAAGCCTGGCAGGGCCCTTAGAGTCTGAGGGGTCGGAGGGACTTTAAGCCAAAGGTTTTTCTTTTTACTCTTTAAGAAACATATTAACCAAGACTGTTTCCCTTTACTCACTTAATAGGGAAATCAATAATAGAAATTAATAGATGTATGATTTAAATAACGAGTGTGTATCTTCTTTTCCTTGTCTAGGGACTGAGATAGCACTTCAGCAGGAAACCCAAGACCCCTCCCTCCCTGGATGAGACAGAAAGGGAAAGAGCTCCATGAAACCTCTATAGGTAGGGACAACAGCCCTTCTCAGCAGGAAGCAGATATGGAAGAAGAAACCTCCCTTCCCTCAACATCCATACTAATCATAAGGGGGTTTGTGGCTCTTAAAAAAGAGTTAGGCAGGAAAGTTAGTTAGGGGGTTTCGGGTCTGCCAGCAAAGACACTGAGGTCATCCTGCCTTAGAAGGAGTCTGCCCCAATCCACCCACAATTAAGCAAGCCAGAAGGCATTTTTTTTTTTAACACACAAAGAAACTAGTAGGCAGAGATTCAGGTACCAGTTTAAGCCAGTCACTCGCACCTGTGCAATGAAGACTCCAACGACCATCTACTCACCTGAGTCTCCTTATACCATCATTATAATATGATGCATATGCCCAGAAGTTCATTAATATCATTATAACAGACTGAATTCTGGGGACAAACATGCACAGAAAGCAAAATGATGAATCACTGAGTCCTGTCAATCTTCGTTGTCAATCAAGGAAGCCCACTTTAAGTAACCACCCACAGCAAAAAGGGAGAAAAATCCTGAAGTCTTTGTTATCAGGCCTCTGAGCCATGCTTTTCTTGCTCAGGCCCGCTTCGTCTTCTGGAAGTGGACTTCCCTTTCTAATAAACCTTCTCTTTACTGCTGTATTTTGGTGTCTTGCTCAATTCTTTGTTCGAGACATCAAGAACCTGGACAACACGCCTGGAGAGGACCCCACTCTCCATTAACACTGTAGGTGGCTGGGTGAGTGTGCTGGGCAGGCCTTGCCACGTCCCCCAGGGAGGGCCATGCGTGTGAATGAAAAAGGGGCTGCGTAATAACCTGACAAGCTTAGGGGGGCCACGTGGCAGGCCTGGCAAGCTCAGAGCCCTGATCGTAAATCCCTAACTGGGCAGGCCGTGGGGGGCAGTCCCATTCCAGCTCTAGCTTCCTTAGCCAAGGTCAGTCTTCACCTTGACTGAGCCCTGTCTGCGGTCTTCGTGCACATAGGCTACGGGCCTTTGAAACGTCAGAGTAATTTGCTTTTCTAGACCCCTCCGAAAGCATAGTCACCGGAGCACCAGACCACAGAACCCTCACTGTTACCTTGTAGCCTGCATACCATCTCTGTGTAAATGTTAAATACTAACTATCCGCTAATGTAAATAAAAGAAGTTTGTGTTTCTCTATTTTTTTTAAATCCAATCTCAGAAGTTTCCCTGCTTTGCGTCTCCCGCCTCCTTAATGTCACCAGTGGGTTTCAGGTGACCCTCCTTACATCTCCTTTCATTCTAAGGTACAAAATAAGCTGCCACACTGACATTCTCTGGAGCGTTTCTCAATCCCTTGTAATCTTGGTTCTAGGCATGTCCTCAGAAATTTGGCTCAGATAAACTCTCATAAAACTTTTTGTAGGTTTGGATGTTCTGTTGACAGCAGGAAGGTGGTGAGGAGTCGAGACTGAGCCAAGTACTGACGATCAGTGTGTGACGGACAGGTGGATGCCTCCCACATCAGCTTGCAGGAGACAGAACCTCCACCACAAGGCCTGTTTTGGCCAGCCCCTTCTCTGCGACCTTGGCCCAGGGCACCCCCTTCACTTCCCAGGACTCAGCTCAGCCCTGGGGAAGCCCCTCCAATGTGGACAATCACCTTGAGCAGCCTCAGGAAGGAAAGAAAATGCTCTTTAAGTTGTCATAACAGAGCAGGCCTCCAGGCACCTCCTGTTTACGGGCTGAGTAAATATAGTCAGTCCCTAGCAACGGGCACAAAGGGGCCCTTGTGCTGCCTGCCCTCCCTCAGCTCCCTCCCCTCCCGGGCTCAGCCCAGCTGGGAGGCTCCAAGGGGAGTGCCTGGCAGGTGACAGCGGTGGGTGCAAGACCTGGTGCCTGTGAGGCACTGGGATGTGCTGGGGAGCCAGGCCCTCGAGGGCCCCTGTCCTCTACAGGCAGGAAATTCTGCCCTGTTCTTCCCATTGGGCTTGTCAGTCAGAGATGCAGCACAGTGAGCCTTGGACCAAGGAAGCCGGGGTTCGATGTCAGTCTTGGCCATTGTAAAGTCAATTTGAGCCTGCTTTGAGCCTCAGTTTCCTCCTGATAGCCTGGACATTACACAAGAAGCATATTTGTTCTGTAAACCTTACCCCTGTTCAGACAGAGAAAAGTATCGTTTTAGGCCGAGGGGCGGTCCAGGATCATAAATGAGTTGTGCCCCTGTCCCCAGACAGGAGCCAGGAGCTCCCAGAGTCCCCTTTGAACAGTGAGGAGCCCCACCACAGGAAGCCTGCTCTGTGCCAGGCCCCCAGGGGAGTTGGGGTGGGGATGGTCACCCTTTTCCCACAGACCCTCACTGTGTGAACCGGAGCGGGGAGGGAGAGGTAAGGCAGATGATGACAAAGGGCTGTTTTCTGTCCTATGTAAAGCATTACCACAAATCAATAAAAAAGATAAATGACCTGGCTGAACAATGAGGAAGAGACATGAAAAAGTACTTCATAAAAGAATTCGTAAAAGAATGACTAATAAACACCGGAAAAAAACGAATCAACCTTACGGGGAACAAAAATGCAAATAAAAGCAACAGTGTGATTTTCTTTTTTTCCTCTCATTAGAGTATCGGAAGATGAGAAACGTTTCTCTTGTTGGCAGAAGTGTGGGGAAACGGACGCCTTCAAAAACAAATACTCTGCCACTTACCCTTGACCACCGACATCAACTTCCTGTGCCTCACGTTCCTCCTCTGTAAAATGGTAATGATAGTACTCGCCTTGCAGTTTGTGGGGAGGACGAAGTGAATTATTATGTAGAAAGTGCTTAGAGCAGGTCCAGGTGAGGAAAAAGTGCTTAATGCATGGTAGCTATTCTTTATTCTTATTACTACTGTTGGTTCAGAGTATAAATTCGTAAAACCTTTCTAAAGGCCGATTTGGAAACAGATACCCCGATTTTAATTGCGCCCACCCGTTCTGGATCTAAAGAAATAATCAGACAAGTGGGTAAAGAGCTATGTACATGGACATTCATCAGAGAATTGTTGGTAAAAACAAAAAATTGGAACGAATCTAAGTATCCGTGAACAGGAAACAGAATGATTAGTTTATAATCCATCTATCCAACGGAATTCTGCCCAGCAAGTAGATCAGATAGGGCGGAGATGTTTGTATCGACACAGAGAGTTTTACAGGTCACATTGACGGGTAAAAGCGGGTCACGTGACAGCTGATAACAAAGAGATCGCGTTTAGGTGGAACTATAAACTTGGACGTGTAGACATGCACGTGCACTGAAAGATGTGTGTGAGCATGCTCACCAAGGTGCTAGCCGCAGTGTGAAGGTAGATTTAATTTTCTTTGCATTTTTTTTGGTATTGTTTAAGCTAAAATACAAACAAACATGTATAAAGTTCTTTTAAAAAACTTACTCAAGCTATGTTTTTTAGTTTAAAGTTCAAAAGCAGTAAGCGATGAATGGAAACATGGAAGCTTCACTTTCTGTCTGGAAATGGACAGAGTAGGGGGTACAGTGTGACTTAAATCAGGGGTTCTCAGTGGGGACGGGAAGGCTCCACGGGGGCGGACACTGAGGGCAGGGAAGGGCTCTAGCCCGAGCAGGACCCAGGTGGAGTCCAGTGGGTGAGGGACGAGGTGGTGGTGGGCTGGCTAGAAAGGTACTGTGAGGCCAGGTCACGGAGACTGGAAGGCCAGAGGGTGAGGTTTTACTTGGAAGGTGCCAGGGAGTTGGGGTGAGGCGGGGGGGTCCTTGACCTGGTGCCTGTGTGTTCTTTTCATTGCTCACATCTGGGCCTCACTGCTTCAGTCAGGAAAGCCCTGGAAAGGCCGGCGGGGGAGGGTTGGGGAGGCAGCTGGGCCTGAGGAGGCAGCTGGACGCTCACAGGTGAGCCAGCCGCGGCTGTGACTGAGTCTCTACCAGTCCACTAGGGCCCAGGGCCAGTCTGTGACCTGTGACCGGGAGCGGGTCCCCACGTGACCGCTGGGACTTGGCGAGCCTGAGGACAGGGCTGGATCCTCCCGGCCGGCCCAGAGCCTAAAGGAGACCACGTGCCACGCTCCCGAGCCACCTGCCAGTGGCAGGATGAGTAACCACAGTAACCACGGCGATTTTACTGGGTGGCATCGCATAATTGCAGGAGGTTCCACACTCCATTCCCTGCGCTCTGGCAGCTGCTGACAGTTCCGGGGCTCAGCACCTTCATTCTGATCGATCCGGGGCGTCCTGTGCGCTGTTGGTGTTTAGCAGCACCCTTGGCTTCTACCCTCTGGATGCCAGCAGTAACCCCTTCCAGTTACAACCAACTCCAATGTCCCCAGATGTTGCCAGGTGGCCCCTGGGTGGCACGATCACCTCCAGCTGAGAGCCAGGGCTCCACAGTGACCTGCATGGCTGCTGGCCTCTCTCTAGGGTGCCCCTGCCCCGCCCCCAGGGCAAGGTCTCCATAGCCCCAGCTTAGGCCAGGTGTGCAGCTGTGATGGCTGCCCAAGCAGCAGCCAGAGGGAGGCACACGGGGCTCTGGGGGAGCTGAAAGCCCCATTGTGTTCTTACCCTTCCCCCAGCTCTGGTCTCCAAGTCACAAAGATAAAAAGAGCCCTATCCTTCGGGTGAAACGACCTCCAGTAACCTTTCCAGACAACCGCCCCCACCCCGCCCCTGCACACAGGGAAGCCAGCCCCGCTGGCACAGCCACGTGCTGGGGACTCCCTCTCCTTGGGTTGCCACCCACACATCCTTCACACCCAGCCTTCCCTGGCACCAGCTTCCTCAGGGGGAAGGGCCACCCGGATGTAGTGCCACATCCTTCATACCCAAAAGAACCTATGGGGAGTCGGATTCTCGGAAGGGCAGCGGGAAGGGTGTGCAGGTGATGGCTCTCCTCACGTGCAGGGCGGAGATGGCCAGGAGGGCGCCTGTGTGCGGGGCTTGCACCAAGTGTCCTGGGGCCACCGTCTGCACGTCTGGAAGGGATTCTGTCACCTCCCTCTGCCAGTGCTTGGGACAAAGACAGCTGCTGATGGACAGGGCGCTGCAGGGCCAGACATAAAGCAAGGAGCCTTCTAGTTAGGCAGGTGGCCAGCGTGGCACAGAGTGCCTTAAAAGAAGGGCACTTGTGACAGCTGCTTGGCTGGGGCTGGCCACACAGGGAGCTCAGAGCACTCACTGGTTCAGGGACCCCAAAGGTCATGCACACAGTCACACAGGCCTCGCCCCAGAAGGGGCGCCTCCCAGACCCCATGGCCTGGACGAGAGCTCAGGGAGCCCACGGCGTCATCACAACCCCAAAGAGCAGGCTTTCGGACCAAACCAGAACAGAGGCATGTCTCCAAGTCAAGGATCGCTCCCACAGGGGCCCAGAAAGGAAAGACTGGCCCCTGGTGACCAAGCCCCTCTGTCAGGGCTCAGCTGTGGCTCGTCTTCCTCAGGCTCTTGCTAACTGAAGGGCAGACATATTCACTTTTATTCTAGAAGGGGCCTGAGCGCCAGCCATCCTCAACGAATCATCTTCGTAAAGTGCTGCCACTTCTCAGGGCTTCTCAGCTTCAGATGGTCACTGGAATGGAGGGGTGGGGGCACACCAAGGGGTTGCGCTAAAGCATTGCAGCTTCTACATGACTTTGCATTTTCCTGAAGTTAGAGAAGACTCCAGGGCGGCCCACGACAGCATCGACAGCATCATGCACAGGCAGGCAGATGTTCTGGTGAGGGACAGTGAGGGCCGGGGAGGGCCACGGAGGGGTGGGACCCTGCAGGAGCGCTGCCATGCCATGTGCCGTGGTGGGAAGAAACGGGTTGAGAACTGCAGCACTACGTGTCTGGATTTGGGGGACACAGGACATTATCACCAAGATTCTGGTGCCTGGGGTGCACACAGCCAGGTGAGAGGCCCCCTCCTGCTTCCAGCAAGCTGTCTGTCTTCAGCAAACCTGTTTCCTGCTGGGCTTGCCACCTTTATGAGTATAGATGCATGGGAATCTGGGGTCCCTTTCTTTCCTCCCCAGGGAGTTCAAACCCTTGTGCCCTCTGTGTCTTCTATCCTCACATTGCCCCCTGGAGGAGGGATGGAGGATGGAGCTCATGGCCATGGGACACAAGTGCCAGGCATTTTAACTGCTCTTTCTGTCCCTGTTTCTGGCCATCCTAATTTTGTTCAGAATAGCAGAGTGCCAGGCCCAGGGAGATAAATCTTGCTTCACCAGTGGTCCTGTGCCCTTTTGCCAGAGTCTCTCTTTCCTGGTCACCCTTGTAGCTCTGGGTGGCTACTAACCCAGTTCCAAGCAATGAAATATAAGAGAAAGTCTGTGGAGGAGGGAGTGGGGAGGACATTGGGAGAGCTTTTGCTCCTTTATAAAAAAGACAGGTATGAAAAGAGAGTTCTCTTAGGCTTCCTTTTCTCTTCTTTTCATGCTGGAATGCAGACATGATGTCCAGAGCTGTAGCAGCCATCCTGTAACTATGTGGCTGGTTAACATTGAGGATGGTGAGCAGAGAAATGGAAAGAACCTGGGTCCTCAATGACCTCACCAATCTGCCAATCACCCTGAAGCCCCTTATGCCCAGGATCCTTGTTAAATAAGCAATTACTGTACTTGTGATTTAGCTGGATTCTGATTCTTGTAGCAAAGCACGTCAGGGAGGCAGCGGGGTGTGACTTGCTCAGTTTGAGCACAGGTAGAGCACCTAGCACAACGACCATTATCACCACTGCACGTGTTTGTCTGTGTGTGCACAGGGTATGTATACCGTGGTTGCTTGCACACATGGGCACGTGTGAATGGATGTGCAAAGTATACATACATGTGACTTCTGGGGTTAGAATGTGATTCAAGTCAAGGTCCCATGACTTGGTTTGGGCCCTTGTGGCACCTCCCTAACCTCGCTGAGACTCGGTTTCCTTAACGAAGTGAGGAGGATAATGATGACTAATCAATTGATAATTAATATGTCAAGTCTTGAGACAACCCAGGGGTCAGGCAAAAGTCCTGGCTCCACCTGGCAGATGAAGAAACTGGGGCTCAGAGAGGTTATGTGATGTGCCATAGTCACAAGCCAGGAAATGGTGAAGCTGGGACTTGAACCAGGTTTTCTGCTCCCCCACACATTGGCCCCTTACAGTGTTTTGGTGTTGGAGGGCTGCATGTGTATGCATATGTGTGTGCATGTGCATGTGTGTGTGTGCAGGGCTGTGTGTGCCAGTGCATGTGAACAGGGGTGTGTCTGGAGGGGTGTGTGCACTCACAGGTACACAGGCCAGTCGCATAAGCTGTCCCAGACTCTGGGTCTCCAGGGGGCCGTACCCGCGTAATGGCTCCCTCCAGCTCCCAGCAGCTCTCCGGGGCCCTGGGGCCTCCACAGTGGCTGCCTCCTGCTCCCTTCTCCAAAACAACATCAACAAGCAGCAGAGACAGCAGCTCCCAGGGGGTGAGCCACCTCCCTCCTGTTTACCACTTGCCTGGCCCTCACCCGCTGGGCTGCTCTAGGCTGCCACCAGCAGGTGTGTTTTCTAGGCCCCTCCAACCCATTCCCTCCCGGCATCTTCAGGGGTCCAGCTTTGGTGCAGCTGGCCCTGAGAAGAGCTTTTTTTTCCTTTGATACAAAGACCCCCAAACCAGGGGTGCTTCTCAGGCTTCTCCAGCTGGGCCAGGCGGGGGGCAGGAGTGGGGGGTGGGGGGCCTTGTGTAAGAGGAAAGGAAAGGTGAAGGAAGCCAGAAGCTTGGAGAGATGGTCCCAAGCTCCCTATCCCACCCTCATCCTCTTCCTAGTTGGAGCAGAATTTTAGGTTGCCCTGAAGACAGGGGTCCACTGAGACCTCAATCTCTGGCCCAGAGGTTGCCCAGTCATGGCAAGCAAGCTGGGAAACCCTTCTGTTCTCACCTTGCCCTGAAGGGGACCTTTCTCATCCCCTTGCTCCTCGTCCTCACTCCTTTTGCATCTCTGGCACAAGGAGGTCCCAGCCCTCCATCCCATCTGGAGCTCAAGGCAGTCCTACCACTTACACTACCCACCACCTCCAGCCCCTGAGGGCAGAGGACAGACCCACAGATCTCACCTCCATGATTTTCTCCCAACAAACACGCTGTCCTGTTGTTCTTCCCACCCCAGAGCCTTTGAGCCAGCTTGGGCATGGATCCAAAAAGTCATTAAAAGAAAGTACAGCCACAGAGAGGAAAAAATTGCATTTCTGACAGAATAAAGCCAAACACTGTTAGTCGCCAGACCACTGGCCCTCTCCCAGAAACTCCAGAGAACTTCTTGGGGTGGAGGAAGAGTGGGGGCCCAGGGAGAGAGGCAGAAGAGGAGCAATTATGGCCAGGGCCTTGCAGCCCAACTGGGGAGAAGAGCCCAGCCGTATTCTCGTGGAGGCCTTGAAGGAGCACCCAGACTCTTGGGATGGCCACCTGGCAGCATGGGGCCTTTGGGAGCAGGCCCTGGTGAGGAGGGCCTCCTGAGGTCTCTCCTGCTGTCTCTCCTGCTTCCCACAGCTTGCAAAGGTGTTTGAGAGGGGACAGCACCAGCCTGAGCCTCTCACAGGACAGGAGGTTACCTGAGGCCTGAAAGGGGTGACCTGCCCCATATCACAGAATTGTTGGGACATCCTGGGCTCTTCCCACAATTCCTGTGGTCCCAAGGCTGGTTCCACACCTGTCCTATACATGAGAAATCACAGCAGGAAAGACAACATCCTTCAAGCGCCTCACCTTCTCGGCCCCCAACTGGGGAAACTGAGGCCCAGAACAGGCACACTGATGGGCTAGAATATAAATCCCCTGGCTCTCCTTGCATTGTACCTCACTAAACTAAATAACTAATGGTTTTTTGATGCTTACTACATGTGGGGCCTAGTGTTCTGAGCCTCCAATAAATAATCATATTTGTTTTCTACAGCAAACTGATAAATTAAGTGTCTTTATTACTGTCCCACTTACAGGTGAGTAAGCCGGGAGGGCAAAGGACAGACCCAAGGGCATGCAGCTGACACACAGTGGAGTCCAGACTCGAAGCCAGGGCATCTGACTCTTGTGTCCGTGGCTGTGGCCTCCAATGAGGGCTGAGAGAAGCTGACACGATGCACTACTCTCTGCCCCTCTGCCGTCCCCAGGCCAGGTAGGAAGGGGACACAGCTTCTTCTGCAGTGTGTCTTGTGCTGGACTGAGATGCAGGCAGGCTGAGCAGTCAGAGTAACGAGCTCTTGCCATGGCTTCCTCGCTCTCCTGGCCAGCCATAGGCCTTTCCCGGCTTCTGGAGTTTCTGCTCCGAGAGTCTGCTTCCATCACCTGTCCTACGAAGGAGCTGTGTGTTTTCCAGGGAAGAGTTAGGGCAGGGCAGGCCTCCTCCTTGAGCCCCAGCCCAATCCTGTCCCTTTTTGTAGCCATAGCTGGGCTCCACACCTCCTCTGCCCTCTTGTCCTCTCTGTAAAACCAGAGGTAGCCAGGGCACTCAAAGAGAGACCCCCTCCCCACATGGGGTGATTGGGAAGCTGGTCCTTTGGCTTCAGATCCTGAGCCTGTTTTGGTTGCCATGGCAACAGCAAATCTCCGGGAGGCGGGCCTGACAGCTGAGAGGAGGCGGCAAGCTGGGGTGCTGGGGAGTCACAGCCCAGCCCCCTTCATCTCTCTGTGCTTTCAGGTAGGTATGGGTGCCTGGTATGTGTCTGGGTGTGTAAGCAGGGATCCGTGTGCCTCGGTGTGTGTCCCAACAGCCCTGTGAGTCAAGGAGTAGCACCCCCATCTGATAAATGAAGAAACTGGGGGACATTACATATTTTGTTCATGGCGAGGTGGAGTTCCCTCGAGACCTGCTGGCTCCAAGCCCAGTCTCGTTCCCTGCCCTCCTCTGTCACCCCTTCTGGCTGTAGGTGCATGGCCTGAATTTCATGGTTTTCCCTGTCTGGATGGACTTCGTGCTGGCGCCAGCCCACAGAGCTCCTGGCTCTCCTGCAGTCAGTCCTCCTGGAGTGAGTTAGGATAGTTGTGTAGTAGGCCCCGTCCAGATGGGGATCCTGGGCAGGAGCCGAGTGTGGACCCTACAGAGTCGAGGACCAGGGAGCCCTGGGGTTAGCTGGGAAAAGGGCCTTGAGCTTTGCACCTGACCCCACCCTGGTCAGCTGAGCAGCCGCGGGCAGGTAGAGGGTCCTGAGTCTCCTGCATTCATCTGGCTGCCCCTTCCGGCTGGACCACTGCGAGGGCCTGCTGCTTAGTGCGGCCTCATATCAATGGCCAAGCTCCCGCGCAGGCCCCTCACAGTCTGTGCTCGCTCTGGACGGGGAGAGAGCAGGGTTTTCCTTTCCAGAGCCTGGGGACAGACAAACCTGGCTTCAAATCCTGCTCCAGCCGCTCATTGGCTACGTGACCCTGGATATGTTTCTTAATCTCCCCCAAGCTTCAGCCTTTTCCCTTGTAATTGGGCCCGTACTAGACTGCTCCTGGCTGCTGTAACAAAGCAGCACAGACCGGGAGGCTTAAAATGATGAGCATTTATTTCCTCGGATTTCTGGAGGCTGAAAGTGTGAGGTCAGGCTGTTGGTGGAGTTGGTATCTTCTGAGACCTCTTCCCTTGGCTTGCAGATGGCCACCTTCTCATCGTGTCCTCACATGGTCTTCCTCTGTGTGTGTCTGTGTCCTAATTTCCTCTTCCTACCTCCCAAAGCCACCAGTCGTATTGGATCAGGGACTAGTCATATGACCTCATATAACTTAATCACATCTTTAAAGCCCTATAAAGTCCAAATACAGTCACATGCTGAGGTACTTACTTGGTGTTAGGATGTCAATATATGAATTTTGGGGAATACTATTCAATCTATAAGAGGCCGTGATATGTGTATCAGCCTCATAGGTTAGGTGTGGGCATTATTAACCATGAAATGGAGCTAGCAAGGCTGGGTACCACCACCTGTCCAGGGTCTTATATTATATCGATAACCTTCACAGCACAAGCTGTATACGGGCCTGCACCCCAAAAAGATGGGGGGCGCTGGAGCTTGCTACCTGGCTCGGGGAGTGGCCTTCCCAAGCCTGACTTGTCCACTCTACCACAGGAAAGGGCAGGTGTGTAGTTTTCAAGGCCAGTCCATGCTGTTGGCTTGGCGAGCACGGCCCAGCTCTAGAGGGGGCGGGGCAAGGTAGTGGAGCACTCTATTTCTCAGATGAGAAAACTGAGGCACAGAACAGCCATGCAGGGGCTGATGCAAGGGGCTGAAATGCACTGGGGCTGTGGGCCCAGCCCAGGGAGCAGGGGTTCCCAGGGAGAAATGAGGACAAGGAGGCTGCTGCCCGCCTCACCACATACTCCTGGCAGCCCAGCTCTCACAAGTGGGAGGCCGGAGGTGGGCCTGGCTTGAGCAAGAGAAGGGTCCCTGTGGCCCTGGTCCATGGCCCTTGCCCCAGGCTCCTCTCGGCCAACCCTCCACTTCCTGAGCCGGCTGCCAGGACAGGCTGGGCTGCCGAAATCCTTCCTAAAAAGGAATCGGGCTGTGGTGGCCCAGACTATTTTTAGACAATTGTGTTGAAAAATCCCCAAAGTATATGTAGCATCCCGTGTTTTTTCTTCAGGAAGAAAATAGAGGAGGAGGAAGTGGAGAGGGGCCCCAGTCGCCTCCCCCTGGAGGGGCAGAGGCAGGTCCTGTAGCTCTGGGGTCCCCAACCCCTGGGCCACGGACCAGTACCATCCGTGGCCTGTCAGGAACTGGGCACAGCAGGAGGTGAGCGGCGGGTGAGCGAGCGAAGCTTCATCTGTATTTGCAGCCACTCCCCAGGGCTGGCATCACCACCTCAGCTCCACCTGAGGTCATCAGGCATTAGATTTTCATAGGAGTGCTGGTCCCTGGTGCTACAAAGGTTGGGGACCGCTGCTATAGCTGACCAGTTCTTCGGTTTAGGAGCTTGGCTTTCTCCTCACCCTGGGCCTTCACAGGGTGCAGAGCACACACAATCACCCCATAATCCAGGTGGAGAGACTGAGGCCATGCTTTCCTCATCCTTATCCTCAGGCTTCACTTCAAAAAAACAGTTCATTGAGGTATAATTGGCACGTCATACACTGCACATCTTTAAAGGATATACTTTGACATATTTTGACATACGTGTACATCCATGAAGCCGTCACCGCGGTTAGGAGGGTGAACATCATCTCCAAACGTTTCCTTATCTTCTTTGCAAGCCCTACCATCCTTCCCCCTTCCCCCTCCTCAGTCGCCCCCTGCCCTTGGCCACCACTAGTCTGCTTTTCGTCACTGTAGATTAGTTGGCATTTCCTAGAGTTTTTTGTAAATGGACTAATACAGTATCTTTCTCTCTCTCTCTCTCTTTTTTATTGGCTTCTTTACCTCATCATTATTTTGAAGTCCATCTATGTTGCAGTATGTATCAGTTCATTCCTTTTTATTGCCAGTAGCGTGTGAACATACCACAATTTGTTTATCCATTCATCTGCTGATGGACATTTGAGCTGTTTCTGGTTTTTGGCTATTATAAATAAGCATCTCTGAATATTCACGTATAAGTCTTTGTATGGACAGATAGTTCCTTTTTCTTTTGGGTAAATAAATACCTAGGAGAGGAATTCCTGAGTCACTCTGTTTAACTTTTTAAGAAACTGACACAACTGTTTTCCAAAGTGGCTGCACCATTTTGCATTCCCACCAGCAATATGTGAAGAATTTCTCCATAGCGTAGCCAACACTTAGTACTTTCTGTCGTTTTTATTATAGCCATCCCAGTGGGTGTGGAGCGGTATCTCATTGTGGTTTTGATTTGCATTTCTTTTGTGACTAATGATGGTGAACATCCTCTCCTGGGCTTGTTGGCCCAGATTTCATTAAAAAAAAATAATAAACTTTTAATTTTGGAATAATTTTGGATTTACTAAAAAGTTGCCAAGAAATAAAGATACTCATATACTCCTCACTCCGTTTTCCCTATTATTCTATTAACCCTCGATATTATCTGGTTCGTTTGTTAGAACTGAGGAGCCAACACTGGTACATGATTGTTAATTAAACTCTAGACTTTTTTCAGATGTCACCAGTTTATAACACTGATGTTCCCTTCCTGTTCCAGGACCTGATCTTGGAAACTGTTCCACGTAGTATTTACTTGTCATGTCTCCATAGGCTCCTTGGCTAGGGTCAGTGTCTCCGACTTTCCTTGTTTTACATGCTTGTGACAGTTTTGAGACACATTGGTCAGGTATTTGGCAGGAAGTTCCTCAATTTTGTTTTTTCAGACGTTTTCTCATGACTATACTGGAATTATAGGTTTTGGGGGAAAGGCCACAGAGATGAAGAACCTTCTCATCCCATCCTTTCAGGGGTGCATGCTCTACGCATGACTTACTCCTGGTGATGTTGAACTTTGGTCATTGGTTAAGGTGGTGTCTGCCAGGTTCCACCATTGTGATGTTAATATTTTCCCCCTGTCCAAACTACTCTTTGCATGGGAGTCTCATAATCCCGACACATGGCAACATTTAATGTTATAAAGGATTGGGGATCATTTAGTCCAACCCTTCCTTACCCTTTTATGGATGAGGAAACTGAGGTCCAGGAGATGACTCATTTATGATCATACCACAGTGAGAAAGGAAATGGCCTGGGGCGCTGGACGAGGGCCAAGATCTGCAAGGATGTCCTGGCCCAGAGCCAGCGCTCAGCAGGTGTTTATTGGTGGGTGAAGTGGGCATATATTGAATGAATAAGGACTCATGCGTGTTATATGGTTTCTCTGTGGGCAATGTAGACAGCCATGCAGGACACCCACCACTGTCCATTTACCTGCACAAACCAGGGAAGCAAGAATGGGTGATACTGAAGGGCAGGCAACCCACACTCCCCTGCTGCGAGCCTTGAATGCCCCTCCCCTACCCCCCTCCCCAGCTGCTCATACAACAAAAAGGCTGTAGGAAGCTGGATCTGGGGTTTCCGCTAGTGACAAATGACTCTCCAAGAGGCCAGTTAAGAACTAGGGCCCCAGAGCCAGCAGACATAGTCACACCCTACTGCGAGTATAAAGTGGAAGGGCAATTTATTAATACATATTAAGGACATTAAAAATGTTGATGGTTTTTGCCCTGGTTCCTGCAGGCCACGAAATTAGACAATCAAATGGATCCTGGGTGGAATGAATATAGATTGTGCTCTTTGGTGGGTCCCCTTATCACTCTGAGCCTTAGTTTTCCCATCTATAAAATGAGGGTGGATATGAGAAATGTTTTTTTTTGTGTGTGTGTGTGTGTGTGGGGTCAAATTAGTGGTGTTGACATACGGATTAATCTGCAGGTAGTGTGGACTGGCTAGCAATATTGTACAGGCCCTCTAATGGACCCAGTAGCCACTACTCTTTTACGAGTACTACAGGACCAAAGAGTCGATCGAGTTCTGTGTCCAAATGCCTTTGAGGATTTTGTCACCTGACTTGACTAGTAGGGAAGCTGAAACCTGAATCCTGCTGTCAGAATCCCGTTGCATCAGCTCAGGTGGACCTTCATGGGAGTGCTTCTCAGTGCCCGAGAGGCCGGAGAGCTGGGATTCCGCTCAGCCCAGACAGCGTACCTGCGTCAGCACACACTTGCTGATGATACCCCCCTATCCGTACCATGCGTTTACTGGGGCACCAGCTGGCACAGTGGGTTTGTCGGGGAGGAGCCCATAGCTCTCGATACCATGAATGATTGGCATCTACACAGAGCCTCCAGACAGAATCCAGCAGTTCAAACCGAGCAGCCGGGCTCTGGTCAGTTCACAAACCACCCTACAGAAATGTGGGGGTTAAATGAGATAGCCCCACTGAAAGTGTGACCTGTGGTTCCTGCACACACTAACATTTCTCCTAGAAGTCTGTCCTACAATAGATAACCCTGGATACTGAGGGAAAATGTGTTTGTGGATGGCTAGGAGCATGAATCCTGAAGTCAGGTGACCTGGGTTTGAAATCCTATCACAGAATCACCCAACCTTGGGCAAGTTTCTTCATCTTCTGAAGAAACTTTCATTGCTCAACTGCTCCAGTAATAATCTGTAATAATAGTATTCATCTCAGAGGCTCGTCGTGAGGATTAGATGAGTTAGAAGATACAGATTGCTCAGAATAATCCTGGTACATGGTAAACACTCAATAAATGTGAGCTAGCTTTAATGATTCTATTGTATGTGGTATGACAATGTGAAATAACTTCAATGGCCGACCAGCACTGGACAGGTTACATAATCTACGGTGCATCGGTGTGATGGAAGGTTGTGCTGCCTTTAAACTGTCTGTACAGTTTAATGACAAGGGCATATTCAGTGAAAAGGTCTATAAAGGGTGACATATAGTATGATTTCATTTCATTAAAAATGTACACTCTTAGGAAAATGCTAGCAGTCAATAGGCCAAAATGCTGAGAAGGTGAACGATAGATGGTGGAAGCTGATGACCTGAATCTTTATATTTCTGAAAGGGAACGTGGTGGGTGTGGTTGGCAGAACGATAGCCTCCCCAAAGATGATCGTGTCCTAATCACTGGGACCTGTAAACGTGTCACCTTACATGGCAAAAGGGACTTTGCAGATGTGATTAAGGATCTTGGGATAGGGTGATTGTCCTGGATTATCCATTGGGCCCAGAGTAGTTGCAAGGTCCTTATATGTGAAAGAGGGAGGCAGAACTCAGGGTCCGAGAAGGAGATGTGCAAGGGAGGTCAGAGGTCAGAGGGATTCACTGCTGAAGATGGAGGAAGGGGTCATGAACCAAGGGATGTGGGCAGCCTGTAGAAGCCGGAAAAGGCAAGGAACTGATTCTCTCCTAGACACCCCAGAGTGCCCGCTGTCACCTTTCCTTGTGAGACCCTGTCAGACTGCTGACTTCCAGAACTCGGAGATAATAAACACTTCGTTTCAAGCCACTAAACTTGTGGCAATTTGTTACAGCAGCCGTAGGAAACTTATACAGTGGGTATGTGTTTTCAAATCACAAAAGAGAAGAAAAAACGGCTTGTTTAAGAAAAAAAGACAGAGTTGTGGGTGGACTAGCTTCATTTTCACACAGGGGCTATTTAATATTTCTCATTTAATTTTATTGTTTTTAAGGTCACTGTTGGCTAAATGAAAATATTTATAAAAATTGACTAAGTTCCCTTTGAACGACCGTAAAACTAACTAACAAACAAACCTCGAGAGGACTTAAAGCTGATCACATATTTTCAGCATGGAGAGTGCCTCTTCCTCTTTGCATGGTCACATTGTCAGATCCTTACTGCCGGTTTGAGGATGGGCACTGGCACCTGGTAGAAGGTAGCAGAACCACAAGCTTCTTGGCAACAATTTGTTCTCAAAAAGTCGGCATGGGATTCTCTTTCAGGCCAAGAACCCCAGACACCTACATCTCTCCAGGGTGGGCACCTTCCTGTCACTCAATGTCACTGCCTCACAGAGTTGTTCCCTGACTACCCAATCTAAAGGAGCCCCACTCCTAACACTCTAATTTGTTCCAGGCAGTTCCATCTACCTGGTAATTATCTTATTTATTTACATCTCTGTTTGCTTTCTGTCTCTCCAGTCCCTACCTAGACTGCAGCTCCCAAGGGCAGGGACACTGCACCTGGCCACAGGAAGTGCTCGGTACACAGTAGCTAACAAGGGGAGGAAGTCCCAGTTACTGCTGGGTTGTCTGCACCAGGCTGGGTACCCAGGAAGCCTCAAGGGGTATTGGGGGTTCCGCCTTCCTAGCAGCTGTATCTTTCTGGGTGCTGCTGATGGGGCAGCAGGGCTAGGAGTGGGGTCAGGCTCAGGCTGGAATCCCCTCCTCCCTACCATGGCCTTGGGGAGTGGGCCTACAGCGGGTGATGTGTGGGAGAGTGAGGCTTGGCTCTAGCCTGAGAGTGATTATAAACACACTGGGAGTAAAGTAACATCAGAATGGGCACCGCTGATGGAGCTCATGCTGTCAGGCACGGTGCTTGTGTTTCACACACACTCGGAACCCTTGTGGTCACCTCGCCCTGCTCACTTAATGGATAAGGGAACTGAGACTCAGAGGGGACTACTGAGCCCCCTAAAGTACCTTGAAAAGTGGGCATTTAGGCCCAGAATCAAACTCCGGCCAGCTGGCCCCTCAGCCTGAACCCAGCTGCAGAAGTGAGCTACCCACAGGGCACGTGGGCAAAGCTGGGTCTCGCCTCCCTTCTCAGGCCATGGCTGAACCCAGGGCCTGGGGATGAGCCTCTGAGGCCCAGCAGGCAGAGGTGAGGAGAGGCCACCAGCTGCACTCCTGCTGGCCTGGCACCGTTGGCCGGGCAGGACCCCCGCCAGGCCCCTCACCTCCCCCTCCACACAGTGAGGGACTCGACGAGCAAATGAATGAAGCATACATAGTGGGAAGCATTTTGTGGCTTCCAGCTCAGCTGCAAATAGTTCTGTGTGGGCAGAGGAAAAGAAAAGTCAGCATGTCCCCTCCTGCCCTGCTCGCGAGCTCCTTGGTGTCCCCTGGGCTGCTCGCCCCTTGCCTTGCTCCAGGCAGGGAGGAAAGAATCCTGTCCTTGTGACCCTGGGCCCAGGTGCCACGCTCCATTATATTAACATGCCCACCAGCCCCGTGAGGGTAAGTGTCACCCCCACTGTGGGTGGGAGCTGGAGGCCTGTCTCCTTTGGAGGGGATATGACCAGGCAGAGCTGGGATTCTGGCCAGATCCATGTGAACCACAGTCCAATGGTCACCAGGAAACCCTATTGTCCTTGGGGGGTCAGGGGCCAATCAGCAGAAGATGAGGGAGGCAGGGAGGGAGGTGGAGTCTGTGGGTGGCCCAGTTGGCCAGCTGGAGCTCCTGGATCCAGATAGACCTTCGGAAGGTACCCCAAAACCTGCTGCCACCTCTCTGTAGCCAGCCCCACTCAGGGTCTGAACCTCCAGGAGGGTCCTCCTGCAGTCTGGCTCCGAGGCCACTCGTGGGTGATGTCCTCTATCTGGCACCCCACAACCCCCCCAGCTGCCTGCTTACTCATGTCTCAGCCCGGAAGGCAGGCTGGGCAGGGGTGCCTGTCCTCATCAGACCCTGAGGCCCAGAAAGGAGCAGTGACTCAGTCAGGGTCATCCCAGGCAGGCGCAGAGCTGGATGGGTCTTCTAGGGTACGGTCTTGAGGAGGGCGCCTCAGCCCGGCCCCGAAGACCTTCCGGAGGGGGTCTTCGCCTGTCTGAGACATTCACAGGATGTCCTTTTCCTGGTCCCAGCGGCTGCACTATGGGCAGGGCAGCAGGAAATGAGTGACCGTGAGTGTGGGAGGCAGGCTGGTGGCAGGAGCAGCAGTTCCGAGGGTCAGCCCCCTGAGGACCAGCCTGTCTGCGCGTGTGTCCGTGTGTGTGTCAGGGAGGTGCATGGGGCCCTCCTGGCCCAGCACGGTCCGCCCACTGCCTAACTCCCCATGATAAGACCTAACTAAGCAAGGCTATGCTTTTGGAGTAGGCAGGAGGGATAGGGAGAGGAATCTGAATGAGGAATGGGGAGGGAAGAAGAGGTGCAGGGGGTGATAAGAGCTTCCTGGCCACGCAGGGAAGTACTGTCATCCCCGACGGTACTTTTGGGCAGAAGTGGTAGAAACCCACTCTTCTCTAAGCAGAACGGGGAACCGTTGGCTCATGATGGAGAAGCCCAGGGCTCCTGTGCTCCAGGGGTGACCCTGGGACCCAGTTTCTCCCTCTCCTCGCTCTCTTTTCCTGAGTTGCCATCATTCCTCAGGCAGGCCACCCCACACAGTGTCAGATGGCCACCAGCAGCCCAGGCCAAGATCCTAACAAGACATCAGACCCAACAGAAAGAGGCTGTTTTTGCTAATATTTCCATAACACAAGTCCCAGAGGTGCCTTCTGTTGGCCACGCTTGGGCCACATGCCCACACCTGAACAAGTCGCCAAAATTAGGGGTCGTCTAGCTCAGCTCTGGCTGATGACACAGGCCCATGTGTCCGTCCATGAACCATGTGGATGGAGTGTGGGGGAGGGGTTCTCTCCAGGGAGATAGATACTATAAATGGGACAGATGGTGGGCAGGCAGACAGAAGCCAGTACTAGCGCCCCTGCCTGGCACAGAGCTGGCTTGGGAGATGGTGGCCGGGATGGTGCATGAACTGTTATCCTTGGGTGGCCTTGGCTTCCTGACTTCCAAGTCCTGATGTGGGCAGGCCTCTCCTCACTTCTGCACAGGATGGCAAAGCTGGGCCTTGACCCTCCACTAAACACCTGCCCTTTCCTGCCAGTGTCTCACATTGCAAATTCCATGACTTATGACCACCTGGAACCGGGCAGGTCAGTGCTGAGTTTGGGGGTACCTACCGGCTCTGCTCACTGTTTTCTCTCCCGACCTGCTGCCCCCTTGCCTGAGTGCCCAGTGAGTCAGGGAGGTTGTGTGGAGCTTAAGTGAGGTCCTCGAGACTTTAGGGTCCCTGAGATCAGAGCTCAGGCCCTCCACACTTCCTCAGGTCCCAGCAAGGTGGGGCCGCCTCACAGCTGCTCAGCCGAGGAGGTCCAGGGGATTGCAGAATCCTGCTCAGGTTCTTTTTGGCTCTTGGTCTTTGCTATCCACTCTGTTGGATTCAGTCTCCAGCTTCACATCTGTCCCCAACATCTCTTGGCACCACCCCCTCCTCACGGTGGCATAGAGCTGCTGCAGCTCCAGCTTCACTTCTCAGGTTTAAGTCCAGTAGGAGACTGAGAGCCTTACTTTGTAGCTCTCACTCTGATTGGACCATTTCAGGTCACATGCTCATTCCTGATCCTCTGTGTGCCGCCAATGCTGGATGTTGATTGGCCAGCCATGAGTCACACACTCAAATCCCAGGTAACTTGGAGAATGTTGGGAAAGGTGATTTCCCACACTAAAATCAGGGCAGAGCCTCCTAGTGCCGAGGGCTGGCCCATCCACAGCCACCCCCAGGTGCAGACAGCTCCCCACCCCAAGCACTGAGCGGTAAGCTCTTACGGGTCTGTGGGCTTTCACTAACAACACAGGCCATAGGTCCATTTAAAAATCATTTTATTATTAACATCATCTTCCCATTTAGCCAAGTGTCTGTCATGTATAAGGAATGTCGGCAAATATTCCATTTGAAGCTTCTTTGTACATATTTCCATTGATAAATAAACTCTGAATTCACATAAAAAAGTTAAACTTAAATAACTCATATTTCCTTCTTTTGTAACAGGCATATATTGGTAAAATATAAATATTCTCGGACTCAGGCTTTGTTCTAAGTGAGGACAGGAATTCATCACATGGTACAATTATTGACAACAAAACCAAGAAATCGTCAGCTGGTGTCCTGGCTCGGACTAGGACTGAGGTGGGAGAAAGAAGATTCACATTTGGTTTCTGGGCAAAGGGTGGAGCAGGAGTGGTGATGAGAGGGAGGACAGATTTCTTTACAGCTCTGATAAAAATAATCTGTTCTGCCACTGAATTTTAACTGAATATATTCTTCTACATTTGCTGATTAATTCCATAATCGTGTCACTTAAAACTCAGATGTCAACTAACAAAATATGGCACATAATCCATTTTGAACAATGTCAAGAGATTCGAACACAATCGTCGGGCTGGCGAAAAAAACAGGAACGCACGTGGTGGGGGGCGGGGAGCGACGACTCGGGGTTTGTTTGGTTAGTTCACTGCGGTCAGCGACCTAGTCGTCCAGGGCTTTGGGTGTGGCAGACTCGTCGTCCTCTCTGGGCACCCCGGGCGGGACCCTGCTTGGCCTGAGCGGCAGTGAGGCTGGCGGGCGTTGGCTCAGAGCACACGGGGGATGATGGTGAAGGGCACCGCGGGGCTGCTGGCCTCCAGCTCCAAGGCGGTCAGGAAGCACTCGGTGGCTGCCGCGTCGTTGCCCTGGGCTTGAAGGACCTCGCCCAGCCCGTTCCAGACCTCGTGGGCCGTCGAGTTCACCTGCACAGCGTCTCGGAGGATCTTCTCCGCCAGACTGTAGCGGCCCAGCTGATGCAGGATCAGGGCCTGTAGGCATCGGAGAGACAGACAGACGGTCGGTCAGCGAGACGCTACAGCTCTGGGCTGCTCTGTGCTTGAGTTCGATCAGGTTTCTTGGAGGGAGGCCTACATCTCCTTTGGGCTGGGCACACACTACGTTTAAGTTCTTCCTGCACTTAGGGGCAACAGTCCAGATAGTCGCTTAACGCAAATGAAGTTGCCGACGTTCGGCCAATTTTTCATAATAAAAATGGCAATTTCACATAATTCATCTGAATAGCTAACGCCCAGGAGTGACTTAATCAGAACGGCCGTGGTCTGTACTGACCCAATGGGCTGTCCCACGTGAACCAGCTGACACCCGCCTGCACAGAAGGGTGCCTGTCATCTTTTTGTTTGTTTGTTTTTTAACCTAAAGAAATGTCATCTGTAGTATCATTATCATCATGATTAGAACAGAATTTTTTTAATTGCTCACAGTCCCCTAACCTATGCAAGCCCCTGAGCTTATCAGCCCCTGCTCAGTACAGGCTGGCCCCAGGCACAGCTGTCACTTTCCACAGCGTTAGGGTGTATTTGTTGGTCCTCAGATACGTTACCATAATCATGCTCCCAAGCTGCACATCTCCACGACTGATGTGTTTGTACCCTTCCACCCCCCCAGACATGCTCTCATCGCTCAACCTCTCCCTCACGGGGAGACGGTTAGGTTGCACCCCATCTCTTTACCACTGTAAATGGCTCTGTGATGGACACCTTTCCAGAAAGCACTTTTTCGCTCCTTTAGACCAGCGGATTTCAAATCTGGAAACCTTTGGTGAAATGGAATGTTACTGACAACACCCACATAATGCTGAGTATAAACAGACGAAAAGTAACTGTGGGCGGGGACAGGCCACCGGGGACGAGCCCAGAGTCCCCTGTGGGCTCCTCGCAGAGGCCCTGGATGAGGCTCGGTGGGACCAGCTTGACAACCATTTGGAGGGTCTTTCTTTAGTGCAAATTTCCCCGTAGTGGCATTAGAGGATCAGGGGATATGACTCTTTTTAGGGTTCTCCAAATATTTTGCAAATTATACCCCCAAAAGGTCATGCCACTTTTTGGGCCATCGACAGAGTTTCAGTGGCTGGTCTCCTGCCCCCCACTATCATTACTCTTTATTTTTGCTAATTTTATAAGCTCAGAATATCCCTCCTTATGAAACCCTGCATTTTTTTAAAATAATGATTGACTTGAAATAGTTCTCATGCCTTTGTTTAAAAGTCTTTTTGAAGACTGATATTCATCTGCCATCATAATCATCTAGTCCGTTTTTTACTTTTGAGATTCTTTTCCTTAAACAAAAATTTTTAGTTTATTTAAATTCAATTTATTGATCTTTGGTTATTAATTTACTTATCTATGTACCTATGTATCAGTATGTATGCATCTATCTATCTATCTATCTATCTATCTATCTATCTATCTATCTATCTAATATCTATCTTTCATCTAACTATCCATGTATCTTCAAAGCCTTTGCAAAGAACTGACACATGACCAATTCCATTTATTGTGATCTAACTATCTCTAGATAATGGTCTGCTTCACTCTGGCAGATAGAAATCTAAGAGCATTTCTTCTACTTTGCTAGACACAAACTAGCTAACTCTCTCCTCCACTATTCTCCTGAGGCACTACCTTTGTCACATAGTGAATTATTACATGAAACACAGGCCTTCTGCAGGAGAAGCCTGACATCCTCACAATGCTTGGTCTTCCCACCCAAGCTCATCCTAAATCTCCCAACAAAGCCTTGTACTTCTTTTCGCGGCTCATGAAATTGATGAGTCATCCTGGTTCTCAGTTCTACCCTTCACCAAGGGGCAAGGGGCAGCGGGTCGGCTCTCAGGAGCAGCCAGTCCAGCGGCACAAACGCGCCTGCCAGGGGCCTGGCTGTGGCCTGAGCCACAGGCAGTGGACACCACGGGTGCCGAGGGACCAGGTGGGGTCCACTCAGAGGAGGTCTGGCTTTTGAGACCAGCTCTGTGAGAAAGGCAGGGGGCGCCTTCGGCAGGCAGTGTCCAGGCCCCAAGGGCTGCTCGAGCTGACCTTTCCCCAGGGCATGTCGCCCTGGATGTGGCAACTCAGGGACTGAAAAGCAGTCTGATCTCTGAAAATCGTCTGCACCTATGAGCACCCGGCATGGGAAATGTGGGGCCGACCTGGGAGGAGATGATGGTCAGCGAGACCCACAGCCCCAGGCAGTGTGTGTGACATGAGGAGGGTCCTCCCCGCACCCCGGGCTCTGGGAGGGAGAGGTGGTTCAGAGAGCCCTCCTGAGGAGACTTCAAGGTCAGCTCTACCCTCTCTGAGTGGAAAACTGAAAGAAAACATCACCTGTTTCTCGTTAACATCTAGATGTGCCTTAACAATGTCCTCGAGTCCCTGGGTAGGAAGGACCAGGCCCTAGACTGCATCTGCCAGAGCGAAGGGCTCTGAGAGGGTGACCAGGGCCGGGCACAAGGACGGCTCCCTCTTAGAACAAGAGAGGTGGCCGGAAGTCAGAGCTCGCATGCGGGATTTCACCTTGGCTTCTGAAATGCGCTCTCCTCAGACTGCAAGTGCGAAGCACCAGCTGTCACCTGCCCTCCCAAGGCTAGGTGGGGGTCAGGTTCACAGGGACCCCCAGCAGAAGCCTCCCAGCCCTACCTGTCTGCACAGAAGGCCACTGCAGAGGACCACTCCTCACAGCCCCCACTCTCCATCCACCTAGGGGATGACGGGCTATGTGCCGAGAACAGGGGCGGATGTCCAGCACAGATTGGGGCTCCCTGGAGGGAGGAACGTTAGTAGCAACCACAGCGGCGAGTGCTTTCGCACTGTGTATGACACTCCAGACACCGTGCGAAGTGCTTCTGCGTGTTAGTTCATTTCATTCACCTGGGGACCCCAAAGTGCACGGCCAGGACAGAGGGCACCTGGATACACACCAGGGGCTCCTCTCCTATTCTGCAAGGTGAGTGAACTCTGGCCCCCAGAGGCTCTCATCTCTTGGCCATGCAGCTCCCCACTGCGGAGTTGGGCCGGGACCCGCCTGAAGCCCATGTGGGTGAAGCCCAGGGTGGCGGTGGCGAGTATCACATCCGCTTCCTAGGGGTGCTCTTCCCGCTCTGGTCCTCCTTCAGAGAAATCTGAGTGCTGGACACCTCCACTTCCCGACCTCAAAGGTCAGGCAGAAAGGAAGGGAGGCCACTCTCCCAGGCTGCCATCAACGGGGGGCGAGGGCTGATGGGTTGCTGCCTCCTTTCTTCTGGGGAGGTTATTAGCGGGCGCTCACTCTAGAACATTCTGATTTCCCCGACAGAGAAGTGAGACTAGGAGGCATCTGGGTAGTGGCGGCCAGCCGCGGCATGAAGCGATTACGAAAAAAGCCGCATCGCAGTCCTAGAAGGCGTGACTTCCTCGGTGCATCGAAAGTACTGGCTACACACCACCTTTCTCTGAGCGGCTCTACCGGGCAGGGAGACACACACTGCATGGGTCTGGCAAATGGGGGATGGGTGAGAAGGCACCAGGTAAGACAGAAAGAGGTGTCCTTGGTTCTCAGCTGCAGGTGGAGACCACAACTGAGGTCCCGCTAGGCTGCACTGCTGTAGTGCTGGCCCCATGCTGTTGTCTCCCTCAGCACAGAGTGGTCTCTCCCCATCAGACACTACGCCTGACGGTTGTGCTTGGTTCATCTCACATCGCCACCACTGTAGATGCAAGGAGACAAGGTGCAGAGGGGCCAAGGGTCTTGCCCATCCATGGTCACAGGGCCAGTGCGTGTGTTGCTGCTGCAGGCCAGCCCGGGTCTGCCTGAGGCCTGAGCCACCGTCCTCCCCACCATGTCTTCGCACCCACTCGCTGCTGCCTCTGCTGCCTCTGTCACTTTAAGAGACGAGCCTGGAGACCCTCAGGCACTAACCCAGTTCCTTCTGAGCAACAGCAAACGGGGGTGTCTGCCCTGCTGTGTCTTCTCTTTCATTTCTCCAGCCACTGACCCAACCACTGACGGCTGACCCTGTCGCTCCTTCTCACAAGCTCAGCTGCCTTCCCAAGGCTGGGCACCGCTTTTCTCCGGCTCAGCCTGGCGTTTGGGAGAATCCTGCAGATGCGCTCAAGGACGGGGAGGGACCCTTGCCTCCCTCTGGTGCCCAAAGGCCGGCTGTAATCTTGAGGCTTGGGGTGGCTATAGGTACAAAAGGCCTAGAGGGTCCTGTTAGCCAGAAAGTGGACCAATGAGCACGCAGACCCAGGAGAGGGAAGGACCTTGACCCAGCGAGACCAAGAAGTCAGCACTCTCAGAAGCAATGGCCTGCCCCTACCCTCCTGGAGTGGGGACGAGGACACTAGTACTTGCGCTGGGCGTTTTGTTTAGAAAGTGGCAGTGGCCACTGAATCTGGGTGCAGGTTACCATGCGGGCTTCAGGGTATGTCTACCTGCCCTCCCGCAAAGCTAATCTGACCCATCACCCTCGGCGTTGGGCAGCTGGGACTTTGTGGTTCTTTAGGGTTCTAGGATTCTTGCAGGCTTGGAAATTTCCAGCCCATGCCTGGACTTATATGTCGAATGCAGGAACAGGCAGCCGTTTCCAGATGACCTTGAAGCTTCCTGAGCAATCTGTTTAGTGGCATTAATTCCTAAAGCTGGAGCTGCTCAGGGAGACGTCACACGCTTGCCAGGGGCTGCCAGCGCAGACCAGGCGAAGGAAGGAGAAATCGGCTTCTCCCCAGTGCCCCAGAGAGCCAAGGGCAGCTCAGAAATCCATCACACGATGAGATCGACCAGAACGAGCTCCGGCTGGGGTCTGGTGCCAGTGTCGCTAGCAGGTCGGCCAGAGGTGAGCTGGGACCTGGACGTGTCTTAGTGCTGAGAGGCCTTCCCTGGCTTTGACGTGCTCTTCAGTATAAGAAACTGACGCCCTCTTCGATTCTACAGGCCCTGCTTCCTCTCTTCCCTAAAGATCAAAGGCCTAACTCCCGAGGCGGGCATTTAACGAACTGTTCTCACCACCAGCTGGATCCAACCTTCTCCCAGCGTGGACCCCTTGGTTCGACCAGGCTGGTCTGACAGCGCAGGCATGCAACCCTCAGGCCCCTTACACATCCCCGACCTTACTCATGGCCTGGGCCCTGCCCCCGCCCCCACTGGTGTCCTCATCCATCCCCTAAGCATCCAGGCCACACTGTCCCCCCTAGGCAGCACCACCTAGAGGCACAAGGCTCTGCACTCAGCCCTCAGGCTGGCAGGACACAGAGATCTTGATGACTGCCATATTTCATTTCCATGGCAACCTGCCCTCCCCTCAGATCAAAATCCCCAAACCCTCCAAGTGACTGCCCAGATCTCAGCCGTGGGCTGGGGAACACAGGACACAAGATTCAGGCCTGCTCTCAAAGGTCGGGGCCAAGGAAAATCCCAATGCAGCCAAGCGACCGCTACAAGCCAGGCACCGGGCTCCGCCGCTGGCAGCTCATTCGACCCTCACTCATCTCCACGAGCTGGTGCTACTGCCCATAATGCTGCATAAGGAAGACCTGCCGGTGACACTCGGTGGCTAGTAAGTGGCAGAGCTGCGACGTGAAATGGTGCAGCTGTGCTGTTAGCACAAGGCCTCCCTTCCGTCTGTTGGAGAGGACACGTAAGCAAGCGTCCACCTTTCCCAGCCCTGGCGTTTTCTGTAGGTGAGGAGCCAGCTGGGCCTGGCCTCCCGAGAAGGTGGGAATCACTGAGGAGGTAACTCATTACTCCCTTTCTTCAGACACAAATGAAGACAGCCTCCCAAGCTTAGCTAGTAATTATTATAATCAGGTGTTTTGTACATTAAGACCTTGGTGCTGCACCAAATTGGAAATAAGGGATTAAATTAAACCTGTTATTTTCAAATGAGACAGAATGGACTTGGCTAGTTTCAGGACAATTAGCATCTTCTTCACTCATGTCTTTTTTGTGTGTGTGATGACCGATGCCCAAGGACTAAGCTCGTGGCCACAGGCTGAGGGTGCCCGTGTGGGAGCGCTGTGCGGGCTGCAGGACAAAAGCCCCTTTGGGAGATTTTCCACATCCCCATGGGGTGCTCTGCCCAAGTGCCGCATCAGCCCTTCTGGGTTCGAGGACGTGTGACAGACCATTGCTTGTCCCTCCAGGGGATAGGGAGGTAACACCCCTGCAAGAAAGCATCCTTCCCAAAGCCAAGCCACCACTAAAGAGAAGTCACATGGTTCAACTCTGGCTGGGGGTCGGGTCGAGCAGGCTGTCTCTACGTGGCTGTCGCTCGTTCCCAGGCTCAGTGCTCTGGAAAGCAAACTGTCCACAGCAGGTCGGAGGTGAACAACTCCCTGGCTGGCTGGTGGGCGGGGCCACTGCTGCAGACTCTACCCAGCAGGCCCTGCTCTCCACCTGGCTTCTTGAGCAGCAGGCAGCCAAGCGCCTTTGTAGTCAGGGCCAGTCTGGGTTTTGCAGAGGCTGTGGGGCCCCTCCAAGGCCAGGGGAGGGAAGAGAGTCTGGGGTCGGGGTGGTTTTGGAGGACTTAAAAAATCCTTCGGTTCCATCCTTTGTTGGAAACTACACCACCACATCAAAATGGGGGGGGGGTGGGAGCAGGGGTTTAGGGCAGCAGCATTGTCAGGAGGCTCCCCCTCCAAATACAAATAAACCTGGACACATGCACAAATCTACCGGGATCAGTTAATTTTTAGCGTTCAAGGGATTATAACCAACGTATCGTACGCCTTGCTGATTGAAAAGTGCTTCCGGAACTGCGCTGTGAGACAGGTGCTACATTAATCCCGGGGGCTCCCCTCCATCTCTGCTCCCCCATGAGGCTTTGCAGTGAGTGCGTGGAGGGCAGGGACTGGGTGAGCTGCGGCCACCTCTGTACTACCCGGCCCGGTGCTGAGCGGGTGGACAGTAACCAGAGGCCTGGAGGAGCCCCCTGGGAGAAGGTGCTGGGCTCCCACAGGAGCCCTGTGTGTTGCCATGGCTCCGTCAGGCTATTTGCTCACACACCCCGGGTCTGACACTGCTCCAGAGGAAAACTCCAGACCCCAACCGCGGACTCTCTGATCCTAGACTTTTACAGATGAGGAAACAGAAGACCAGAGAGGAAAAGAGCCTTGCTCAAGGCCTTGACCCTGGTGCACACAGAGGGGGCCAGACCCCTGAAGGTGTCAGTACGAGAGGGCCTGGAGCGCTGCCTGGCATGAGGCAAGGGCCCGAATTTTAGATGCCAAGCACTGTGCTGAACCCGAGCTGCCTTCGGCTTATTCTGCCAGGGGCCACGTGCATGGAGACCGAGAGCTTTCTGGAAGCCTCCCAGGCTCCCGGGCTCCAGCCCCCGCCACCTCTGAGAGTGGCTTCCAGCATCTGAGCAGGACCAGGGACCCCACGCGAGCGCCTGCTCCTTCCCAGAAGCTTGGTAGATTGGTTGGCGGGTCTGGGAGTCTGCATTAGCAACAATACAAGCATCAAATGAGAAAAACCAGCACACGCGTCACCATCCCTTTTCGGGGGTTTGCGTTTTCCTTCATGAGAGTGCGATCGATCCGAGGAAAACAGTGGCGGGGTTCTCAGGATGATTTTTCTTTTAAATCAAAATATAAGTATACTGCAAACCAGTATACTGACCACAGAAAGGACCTCCTCGGAGCTGCTCTGGGCACGCGAAGCCTGGGCAGCCCCCTCCTCCCTTCCTCCCGAGAGGCCCATGCTGCTCTGGCAAGCCCCACAGGTGGTGTCGTTCTGAGCATGAGCATTTTGTGGGTGCAGCTGAGGGGGTGGCCCTGAGCCCCGCCCGGCTTTCCACTGATGCCTTGAAAAGGAACTGGCAACTCAGGTGGATGGGGAGGGGGGACTGCCCAGCGTCTTCACCTGGACTCTGGCAGCTCTGGCTGAGGCCTGGCCCCTGCCGGCCTCTGTTTTGTGTCTCACTCTGCCTGTTTTGAGAGCTTAGGAATTGCACCGGCTTGCCAGGGGTGGAGGGTGTGAGCCCCCGGCAGCTATGCCCTCTGTGGAAGCTCCTTACCAGGCCAGGAGCTCCACAGGGGCCAGGTCCTGGGTGTCGTGGCTGAGGCCGAGGGGGTCTGCAGCCCTACGCCCCACACATCGGGGCCTGCCAGCACTCCACAGCGCGGTGGGTTCACACACTGCAGCTCGGCCTTCCACTAGGTCAGCCAAGGGCGAGTCAAGGACGCCCTGGGGACAGACCCTCGGGGAGTCTATGTGACTTCATTTTCCTTTTAGCAGGTCAGAAGTTTTAAGCAGAGGCTGGTCTTTTAGTTTTGGCCATTTTACTCAATATATATGACAGTTTCCCCAAAGGCCAAGCTAGACATTCTTGACAACCCTGCAGCCATCTAAGCTGCCCAGACAGGGCACCCTGGTGTGACATGCTGTGGCTCTCTCCCTGGCAACATGTAGCTGCCACAGACGTCACCTGCTGGTCTGCAAGTCCCTTCCACCCTGCCACTGACTCTTGGGTGGAGACAGAGCAACAAAGGGCTGCTGGCGTGATCTGGACAGGACAGCCTGAGGGGGCACAGGAGAGGAGGGAAAATGGGGCTGAGTGGCTCCCGGGTGAGGACCAGCCACTGAGCATGCTACACGGAGCAGTGGCTCCTTCTGACCAAGGCCAGCTGGGATTAAGGAGGGCCCTGGAAGGGGCAAGCCAGCCCCTCTGGTAGCTGGCCTTGCTCCGTCTATGATGGGGCTGGAGACAACACCACGGGGAGTTCTCCTAGTGTCTCTGGGGCCTCTGTCCTCTACGTCCTCCTCTCTCCCTGCTCACATGTCAGAACCAAGCACGGGTGGCTCCTTCCCTCGATTCCCTGCGAGTTAACTAAACCAAAGGCCCCAATGTCCTCAGGCAGAGGTGGGGGTGCGGCGCCCCAGGGAGAAGCCTGTGGCCCAAGGAACTAAAGAAGGGAGAGTGATGTTTGGGTCTAGAGCAGAGGGGTGGGTGCTGCGCAAGCCTGGGGCAGGGAGGGGGTAGTGGACTAAGCACTAAATAGTCACCCCTTGGAGGAGCTCCCTAATCAGTATGTGCTATGAAATGGTGCTGAGCATTCTAGAAGGAGGAGGAAAAGACCCCCCCCACAGACTCTCCCCTCCCTCCGCCCACCCAGGGGGTGACCGGAAGGGGCCACAGGTGCTGCCTGCACTGTTTTTGTTCACTCGGGGTATCTGATGGCTGCAGGAGGCCGTGCTCTCATGGGGCTCCTTTTCCAGGTCAAATGTTTTATTTGAAGAAATGTGCCTTCTGGGGACCAGACCTTTCTAGCATTGAACTCAACTCAGAAGGAAACAAAACTCCATTTTTCAAAAACCTCTTATTTTTCTAAGCCAGCAGCCAACCGGCTCTGAAAGCAGAAACGCTCCGGGTTGGGGGCCTCTGCTCTGTGACGCACAAGCCCCTGCTGTAGTCTCATACAGGCAGCTTCCTACTCCTGCACCCTCCAGGGCTGGAGAGCTCCCCACTTCCTGGGGCAGCCCACACCGTTAGTGGGCAGTCTGAACCGGTGAAAACTACAGAGCCCTAATTAGCCCTTTTATCTAATGCCTACTCTTTGATGTTTGCTGAGGCCTCTGGAGTCATGTGATAAAGCACCCTCCCTCTTTTACCTTGCAGCCCTTCAGGGTTTTTGTTTTGTTTTGTTTAATTTTTATATCCTCTCTAATCAGTGCCTATTCCAATCTTATTCCTGTTTTATTGTTGTTGTTTTTTTTTTTGGTTCTTTTTTTTTTTTTTTGGTCTTGGGCCTTTTACTTTTCTTCACTTATCAGTGTTTTGGGGTTCTTTATATACTCCAGAGATCTTTGATTTTAAAGTTCTCGCACATCTCCGGTCTATTAGATCCAGCTTTCAGCACAACACGTGCATGCGTGCGCATACACACGTGTGCATGCACGCGCACACACACACACACACACATTCATTTCAGGGCTGTGGAGCAATGGTGCATTCAGAGCTCCTGCCCTGCTCTCCCACCTCACTGAATTCTGCTGCTTAACATAACACCTGAAGGAGACCTCACTATGGGTTCAGAGAGAGTCATTACGCCCCAGGAAATCGTGAGTATGGTTTTTCCTCTTGTTTTTTCTAAGCATCTGAGTGGCAGAATCTTTAACTCTGCTCTCTTCCTGGATGGTTTGGAATATTCTAGAGGACCTTATTCTGCAATTAGCAGAGCGATGGGACTATCAGGTAGTAAAGACTTAGCAGCGAGGACAGGGCAGTCTGGCCATGAGCCGAAGGTCCTGTCCAATGTCAAAGTGGACGTCACGTGGACTCTGGCCTCTGGGCCCCAAATTTCCTCAAGTCTAATTTCTTTGACACTGGGTGCTTCAGGATGGATCAGTGCCAAAATATTCACAGGCTGTGATGCCTTTTAGGGAATGGTCCCTGGGAATCAGTGGGACATTTAGTGGAAGGATCACAGCCAGCCTGCCAGCAAAGACCTACAGACTGACCTCTTTCTACAGCAGGTGCCCAGAGCATAGTAGAGGATGGAACAGAAGGGAATGTGGACATTCCCCAAAGGGCAGGAAACAGGGGCCCCGAGTGGGCAAGCCCTCTGACAAGATCAGAGAGGGAGCTGAGGACAGCAGCATCCTGGTTCCCAAGTGTTCAGGCAGGGGCTCCTTTGCTCGGCTACAACCAAAGTTGTTTCTAGCTCTTTCCTGCCTTCCACAGACTTCCCTTGAGTGCCTGTGCATGTTCTGGCACCACTGTGCTGGGCACGGTGCTGGGTGCTGGGCACCCCGTGGCACAAGCCATCATGTGGGCCAGGCTCCCTGCCCTCCCTGGCCTGGAGCGGGTGGTCTGCTGTGGGTCCTGCTCTAGACTGGGGGCTCCCGGAGCTGGGCGGGAACCCCAAGGTCTGGAGCCGTGTGCGGCCTGTTAGAAGGAGGCTAGAAAGACATTCATAACAAGAAGCCCTCCCCACTTTCTAAAAAAACCAACGAGAAGGCTGCAGCTCGGAGTCAGGGTGACGAGCTCACGGCCACGTGGCTACGAAGGAGGAGCTGCCACCCCAGCGCGGATCCTCCGCCTCTGCCTCCAAAAGCTTCCTGCGAACAGATGTCTGGCCCTGCGTGTCTAGCTCTTGCTGGAGGATACGCCTCTTCCTGATTATCCCTGAGCGGTGTGGGGCAGGCTCTCCCGGGAGGGCAGGCCCCTGGCTCACTTACCACGGCCACGTTGAGTCTCAGAACTCAGGTGTCCTGAGGACCAGTCACGCTCGCTACCAGTGTTGGGTATTCAGGAGCCCCAGGGACACATTCCGAGAGGCCTCCTCTGGGTTGGCTGGCTCTGGTCAACCATGGCTCACGGCTGGGCTGCCCAGGGAGGGGTCCTCTTTGGGGGAGCGATTCTGTGGACGTGACTTCCCCAGCCAGCTCTGTCGGCCTGCTTTGTGCACTGTAGGCCCTTCCTCCATGCGGTGGCTGCCAGACTCTAGGGTCACCGGACCCCGTGGGCCTTCCAGACCCAGCTGACCCACCGGAGGACCTGGCTGGAGAGGGGCTGATGGGTGCCTGCGTCTGTGCAATGTGAATAAATGCCCACCTGCCCGGCACCCTCTGATGGGAGCTGGTGGGTAACGCACACAGCGGTCCCTTAACAGTCTGGATTCTGCTGCACACAGAAGCCCCCTTCCGGGAGCCCCCTTCCTGCTACGCCCCCCAACCCCAGCCAGCAACTCTGCCTGCTGTGCTCATTTTAACACCACCCCCTGCAAACTGTAATCTTTGCTGAAGGAGGAGGTCATTTAGGTAACTGGTCAAACTCTACATCAGAGATAGGGAACCCCATATCCTTGGCAGCTCCCCCTCTGTTCCAACTCCAACCCTGCCGTCCAGAACCCCGAGTCCCTTTACTCGCCTTCGGAATTAATGGAGTAGCTGTTTGGCTAGTCAGGGAACAGAGAGACGGGGGGACCGGCGTTAACAACACCTCGGCGTCTGAGCTCTGTGACTTCAGTGCGAGAAGACTCAGGAGGTGTCCCCTCCTCCTGATAAACAGCGTGAAGGCGTCTGGGGGCCGCCCCCACCCCCAGCCCTGGGAGTTGAATCATTTTCACTGGTGTCCCGGTGCCTGGGTGTCCCACGCTGTGGCAGGCAGGACCCTGGGAGACCGGCATGCAGGGTGCTAGAATAGCCTGTGCCCAGCGTGGGGTGGGCACCCTGCTGGCTGCAGCCCGAGACAGGCTCTCACGAACTCAGGAACACACAGAGAAACACCAGGTAAGCACCTGCGCAGCTCGGCACGGCGCATGACCTAATTGAAGAGATGTCAGACCAAGCAAGTCTCACGCAACATCAAAGGACACCAGTGAGACGGGATCTCAGGTTGGCCTCTGAGCAGCTCAGGCTGGCTGGGGGGAGGGGGGCACCCTGGCGAGGGGTGAAAGCTGGGCGGGGGGACAGGAGGAAGCCTGGGGATCCCAGAAAATTGTGGAGATGCTGGGTGGGCATCCTCCCTGCTCGAAGCCTGACACCGTTCTTGGTGACAGTCCAGCCTTCCCTGCCCCCATCTGCCATTTAAATCACAGGCTTTGCTGCTGCACTGTGTATTAGCACAGAGGCTCGGCGCCAACCAGGAATATCGGACACCAGCTCTTAGCAGAGAGAAGCCTCCAGTGGCCCTGGGGGCAGGGGACTGGCCACACGCCACCTGCGTTTTCTGGGGGTGCTAAAAGGAGGCTTTGACAGGCCCTGCTGGGGGCCAGCCACCCGAGGCCGCCCCTCTGTGAGCTCTCGCCACCCGCCCACTGGACACAAAGGCCGGTGACTCACTGCCAGCCCCGGGGGATGCGGTTGAACTTGCACGTGCCCTCCCCGTGGCTGCCAGCGTCCGGCACTCACGAACTTTTCCACTTTTAAATAGGAACAAGCAGAAATGATAAGAGACTCTCTGATGGAGGGAGGTTTGGAATTGATAAGGCTTTGGAAAATTTTTTCCACTAATAATGGGAGAACTCACAATGTGGACTCTGGGCCGGAAGGCGGGGTGGGGGCTTGCTGAACAGCCCGCCTCCCCCACCCGACTGCTTGTCACCCACACCCACTGCTTGTCTGCCAGAGGCAGAGCAGAGGGGAGCTGTGGTTTAGGGAGGAAAGATAGGTGGTGTGCTCGGGAATGGCGACTTTCACTCCTGGGCTTCTGTTACAGACTTCCTCCCCATGGCCCCTTCCCAGCCCCCGCCTTGTCCCAAAGCTGGAGCAGTGTCGTGGGGCGGGTGGGAGAGGGTCGCCGCTGCCACCAGGAACCGCAAGGCTGCTGTGGAAATGGCACTTTCTTTTTCTTTTCCCCACACAATTGAGCTCTCATCCTTGACCACTTCAGTATGAAACAAGTCTGCATCAAGATTGGAGCCGTTTGTTCAAAACCCCCCAGTCAGAGCGACGGGAAGAACGCGGTGAGGTGTCGCTCCCCTGAGTGAGGTGTTGGGGGCCGGCCACCTGCAGTATAACAGGCCACAGCTAACAAGGAGCACGGAGCCTGCTCCCAGCCAAGCGCCTGTGCAGGGTGCTCCAAAACGGATCCCTGAGGGCCTTAAACAGTCGCTTGCAGGGAGGTGGCGGAAATTGGAAGAGTAAATTAAAGCCATGACTAATATTGCTCTTGCAGTTAGGCTCATGGGCCTCTGACACCGTGTGGACTTAGGAAATGAAAAACTGTAGGTTTGCTCACTGGGGTCCACAGAGGTGGCCGCTCGGAGCCGGAGGGTGACCTGCCCGGCGGCTCTGGCTGCCCCGGGGAGCTGAGGTCTCAGCCTCCATGAGGGACTTACCCCCTGCTCTCCAACTGGGATGCTCTGCTGACATAGCCTTTCCCTTCTCCCAAAGAATAGGGGGCAGGTCCCCAGGGGAGACCTGCTGTGCAGCCTCCATGGCCTCTGGGGGACCTCACCCCTTACATGAGATTCTCACAGCCACGCTGCCTTGAGAGAGGGGGAGGCACAGAACACTAACAGCTGCAGCTCGGTGGAGTGAACGTGCTGGGCAGATGCTCAGAACTGTGCCCAACCCTCCGACAGCCCTGTGAGGGTGGGATTGTCCGTTCTGTACGACAGCATGTCCGAGGGCATGTGAAACTGCCAATGGATGACGGCGCTGGAATTCAAACACGGGTCTTTTTTGCTCCAAAATGTGTCCCAACCATACTCCCCTCCCAGAGACACCTTCCCCGAGCAATCTGAGTTTTGTTTTCTCCCCCAAGCCTCTGCTCTTCTGTCACTATCTAGAGGGACAAGGTGAGTTCCGTTGTACCTATGCCACTTGCACCCTCCACCCCAGAAGTCTAGAGTCAGGGACACCTGTGTTCTTCTCTCTATATGTCCCCTGCTCACCACTCTCATCTCCTTTGCCTTCCATCACTTTGTTAAACTACCTGGATCTGTGAATCCAGTGGTGTGCTGATAAAATGGCTCAAAGAAAGAAGCAAGGAAGGAAGGAAGGAAGGAAGGAAGGAAGGAAGGAAGGAAGGAAAGAAAAAAGAAAAAAGAAAGAAAGAAGGAAAGAAGGAAAGAAAGGAAGAAAAAGAAAGAAAGAAAGAAAAAGAAAAAAGAAAGAAAGAAAGAAAGAAAGAAAGAAAGAAAGAAAGAAAGAAAGAAAGAAAGAAAGAAAAGAAAGAAAGAAAGAAAGAAAGAAAGAAGCCCTGCCGTGTGGCGTTTGCCAATTTCCGTGGTGTAAACACTCCTACCATGACCTACTTCAAGCTGCCCATGACATCACTGCAGGTGGAGCTGGGAAGAGGTGACAGAACAGGCTCGCTGGCTCCAGCCCACAGCGCCTGAGCCTACTGGCTGGCGGGAGCTGCACGAGGCCCTGGCAAACAGCAGAGGCCACAGGACACGCAGGCAGTGCTGGTGCCCTGAAGGATGCCCGCCCTGTCCGCTAAGGCGTGCTGCTACCCTGATGCCCGAGGGGTCCGCACAACAATGCTGTTTTTTTCAGGGTTGCGGATACAGAAAAGGAGAAAAGAGATATAGTTTCCTCCGTCATCCAGACACTTGACTTGGGGAAGCCCCAGGCACCACCGAGACACCTTCAGCATGCCTCCAGCATCTGGGATGAAGGGTGTTCTATGGCTGGAGGCTTTGTCTTCTCCCATTCAGTCTCCGAAAGATCATCGAGCAACACAGCCTTCTGGGCATGATTTCCTAAAGCCAATTGCCTTGTAAACAGGGCTGTGTCCCATGTCCCTCTCACTGGTGGGTGTGTGGGCGTCTGCGCCGTGCCAGGAGGTGGCTGGAGGGAGCTGCCGTCAGCAAGGAGGGTAAGACGGTAGCCAGCTTCCTTTAATCATTCCAAAGGCAGGAGCAGATTTGTCACCTTCGTGCAAGACGCCAGGCAGCAGGTAGAAAATTTAACAGCTTGTGGGAGTTCTAATTAGAGAGCCAATTATAACTCGATTGACCTGCCTGGCTTTGCAAGGCCTGGAAAAATCACCTGTTGTCTTAGGAATGAGCAGTTTTGCCTCCAGTTTGTGCTGGGAGACCCCCGCGGGGACTGCTTGCTGGCGCTTTAGTTCCAGCTCCCTGCCTGTGTCTGGATGAGAGGACTGTGCAGGGACAGGGGTGGCTACAGGGGACAGGCTGCTCTCTGCACCAGGCGCACCTCCCCGCTCCTTCATTTAAGAAGCTTCCACATTGTGGCACCATCTCCCGAGGGCTCCCTAGTGGGGGGTGGGCCACAGTTTCTGCCTCATTTGGAAGGACATTAGTCAGCATTTCAATTAGGGATTTAATTAAGACTTTGGCAAGGCCAGAGATACTGGGCTGTGTGTGTGTGTGTGTGTGTGTGTGTGTGTGTGTGTGTGTGTGTACACGTGCACACGTGCTTGTGCAAGATTCCTTTCGGAGACAGCCACTGTTGTCATCAGCTCGGGTCACTCACCCTCCGCTGAGAGGTGGACGCCTGGCATGAGAATCTGGTCTCTAACGGACACGAAGAGGGAACCGTTCACATCTCTCCTGAGAACCAAGGGACACGTTCACTGTTAGACACCATCGAAGTCCTTCTGGCTTATACATGGGAGCACGTCTAATTCCCCCACGAAGCCTGGTGGGACGGACACCATCATCCCCACCTGCTGCAGAGGAAACTGAGGCCCAGAGAAGCCCAGGGGCCCCAGCTCCTCCATGTGGAAGCTGCGTCTCTAATTCCGGTCACTTTTCAAGAAGTGACTTTGCTGACTGAACCCTTCCTCTGCAGGGGGGCTTCTTGGATGTCACACAAGCCACTGCATGGCACAAGGCCAGCCACGGACCTACACCAAGAGCAGAGTTGGGATTGGCTGGGTGGATGCAAAAAAACTGTCAACTGTCAGAACCTAAGTGTCCTCATGAGGCAAATTTCCCTCCTGCTCCTTAAACGTTGGTGCTCCCTGGGTTCTGTCCTAGGCCTGTTCTCTTTCTCCCTCTCTGTGATTCACATCCCAGGCCATCTCGTGCCCTCCTAATAGTTTCAAGTCCCCCCTACAGGCCACAGTCCCCCAGTGATGGTTCCAGCCCCAGAAAGGCCCCAACCTTCAGCCCGACCCAGTCATGTACCAAGGATGGACGCAGGCTGCCCCAACTCAACATGGCCAACCAGACTTGCATCCTCCTTCTTCCCATAGCTGCTCCTCCTCGTGGCCCCTCATGCTGGCGAAGGCATCTTACCCATGCCGGTTCCTGAATCAGGTGTCTGAGAGTCAGCCTAGAACCTTCCAGTTCCCTCATCAAGCCATGACTGCTGAGTCCACCTTCTCAGTATCTCCCACTCTGGACTGTCCCTGTGTTATTAGCTGAGTCCAGGGTTAGCGTCTCGTAGCGTCCACCTTATCTAGCCTCCATAGCTTCTAGAACGATCTCTCTAAGATGAGAACCTGATCATTAATTTATTTAAAATTTTTTTATCTTGAAACATTTTAAACCCGAATTAAAATAGAAAGGCTAACATAATGAAGACTGATATACCTATCACCTAAACTTAATAACTTAACATTTTTCATGTTTGCTTTATCTATTTGGGGGGCAAGAGTTAGTATTTTAGAGTAAATTATAGGCGTTGTGACACTTCACCCCTGAAGGCTTCAGCAGCAAACTCTAAAAAATAAGGATTTTTTTCTTATATAACCACCTAACCATGTCACACCTAACAGAAGCAATAGTGCCTCATTATCACCTACTACCTGGCCCACATTCAGACTTCCCCGATTGTCCCATCCTTATCTCCGACAGCTCTTTTTTAAAATTATATATTTAAACTCCATCTGTCCCCCAACTTGTGGAAGAGGCTACGACTCTCCTCAGCTGCTGAACATCGGCCCCCAGGTCACGCTTCCGGGGGAGCCCCTTCTGTCTCGCCACCCCTGGGAGCACAGGTCGCTGTGCCCTGCACAGCCGTCCATCAGAGTCCCTGTGACCTGCCTCGTACGTACTTACACATACTACGTCTCTCCTTCTAGGCTTTTGGGACTTGAGGGGAGCAGCATGTTTAGACCCTCAGAATCCAGCCCAGTATCTGGCACGAAACTAGTTTCGACGCATCTTATGGATATCCCCTCATTTATTCCTCGTGACGGTTACGAAGAGGCTGCGTGCTGAGCAGGTGGCGACCGAACGCGATGCTGAAGGAAGGAAGAGCTTGGACCACGACCTGACCTGGAGCAGGTGCTCGCACGCCGAGGCCTTTCCTGCTTCACAAGCTTTGTGGGTGACTAGCTAGTCGGTGTTCTGAAAAGCTTTAAAAGAAACAATACCTGCCAAGGTGTTTTAAGAGGCAGGTGTTTCGTATGTACCAAGCAGAAGGGAATAGGGAGGCGGCACGTTGGAGGACGGGGAGAGGGACCGCGCACCAGTCAGCAAAACTGGGTACGGGGGGCGGGGGGGAAGTGAAGCAGGCAGAGCAGCCACAGGGCGGGGATCTGTGGCCAGGGCCCCCAGGGACCTTGGTGGAGGGACCCTCCAGTTCAGGGCTCTCAACAGGCTTCCCTACTGCTCTCAGAAACTTGGAGCTTTCTGGGCGCTGGGGCCTGGACCAAGGTGCTAGTGGTGGGGCTGCATGGTTCTGTTCTCTCCCCAGGAGGCTGCTGAGGCCTCGGGACACACATTAGGGGGAAGGCCACCACCGCTGGGTCCTGGGTGGTGCTCTCACCAAATGCCCTTGGGTGCAGCCTCTGCGCACCTGCACCCCACGCTTCGGTCAGCCGCGCTCACAAGTTTCCGGTTTCCAAGGACACGGGGTCTGGGAAGATAGGGCCCCAGAGCAGGCTTCCACAGACCTGTGCAGGGGACAGGGGCCTGCCCTGGCCCCGAGTCAGACCCTCCCCAGAGCCTGAGGGTTGAGACTTGGTGACTCTTAGTACATTTCATCATTGGATCGTTTGTCATTCTTTCCTCCCAAGCAAGCCCTCTCCCCTGCCCCCTTGGCCACGCACGGGAGGGGAGCCAAAGGCTAACCGTGTGTAGTCTCCAGTGCGGGAGCTGGCAATTCAGGCATATCTGGGGCAGGGGGCAGCTGTGAGAAGGAATGCTGCACAGCAGGGTGGGAGATACTCTTTCAGGCAAGGGAATAGGCAAGAGAAGAGGCCAAGACTTCACTCCAGCTGGAGCAAAAGAGAAAGGACACAGCTCAGGAGACACTGCTTGACCTCAAGACACAGTGTGGGAGCTCTCCAGTCCTCAAAGACTGTAAGAAACCCTCCTGGTCTTCTCCAGGGTCTATCCTGGAGGAGTCAGAGAGCTGCTCGCTTTCACCTCCATCCCCACCCTGACAAGGCAGGTGCTGTCATCCCGTTTCACAGAGAGGGAAAGTGTACATGAAACCTTCCAAAGTGATAGAGTCGGGATTCCTGGTGGGTCTGCACTCACTGCTCTGGCAAGACGCTTCTTCTGTCTGGCTCAGCTTCCCCAACTGGAAAAGGAGGTGCTTACTTACGTAAGGAATTTCCCTGGCCTTCTAAATCCTGCAATGCCTTCCTCTGTGGTCAGTGTCAGGTCCACAGGCTTTCATCTGCTGCCTGTCTACTCCAGGCCCCCATGCTCGACGCTGGTGGCTAGAAGCAGAAGCAGTCCCCGGGAAAGACTTCTTACAGAATGTCCTCCCTAGGCCTTGGGGCTGAAGCGCTTTCAGCTCTGTCTGAAGGTCCAGACAACACGTGAGGTGGGCATGGCCCAGCGAGACCAGGAGCACTTGGTGTGGGGAGGGGAGGTAACCTTGGGACCAGCACCAAATAATGGGGGAAGCAACTCAGGCAGGAGATGGCTGAAGGTAACCAGGTGGGGTGGGGGTGGGGGGGATGCTGAGGGATCCAAGAAACACAGCCGGGCTACAATCCAGGGAGGCCTGAACTAAGGAGAGGGAATTAGGAACTAGTACCCGAGAACACAGAATGATCCAGATAAGGGAAAACTTGGATCAGATGCTGGGGAACAAAAATTGTGGTGAGGCAGGAAGGCAGTGGAAGCAAAAATGTCAAATCGTACAGGAATAATGGGGCAGAATTTCTAAGAATAAATGGTTTGGATAGAGTATGTCAGATTTGAAATAATTTTAGATTATAATTACTAATGAGACACTGAACTGCACTGCACTGTAATTAGTCATCTAAGACTCCAAAACAGAAAACAGAAATAAACACGGAATTAAATTTTTCCTTAAGCTGCAGCGAAGGAACGCCTAGTGACATGGCTTGCATTTCACAGCCCGCACTGGGTCTGTGTGGCTTCTGGTCTGTAATTTCAACCCTCACGAAAGCAAGGGTGGCCCGATGCCATCCCTCCCTGGCCAGCACTCAGAAAATGCTGCAGTGGTAGGAGGAATCCAAAAATCCAGCAGAAAATGTCTGCAGAGAATATCCTTCCACCCAGTGATATTTCTTGGGGAGGGAGTGTTTCTGGGGAGAGGCTGGCAAGAACGTGGGCCATAGCTACACAGGAGCCATGTGGATATACAGCAGAAGTTCCAGACTCTCAAGTGACACTCTTCTTGCTCCAAGGAGGACACATATGCCCAATCACCAGAGAATGTCTTCAGCTAAAAATATGCAGTTTCAAAAGGATATGAGGATATAGCTTGCATCATTAAAAAAAAAAAATAACCTTTCAATGAACTGGTTCTTCCCCCAAATAATTTCCAATACCTCCCCTTCCCAATATCCTCTCCTCTGGGGTCGACCTCTGACCCCAGCTTTGGCAGGCATGCTTTTTGTTATTGCTGGGGCTGTCATCTCCTCCCCAAAGATGGGTGCAGGTGCTACGCACACCCAGTTAGAGCAACATGGCGCCCCCTCTCCTCCCCAGAGAACCCCCCAAGTAGATGTGAAAGCAAAGATGTCTTGGTGCTGTAGAAATGAGGGGAGCTGCTTTAATCTGGGTTCAGGGTAGGGGTGTGGCACAAAAGAGTCTACCTTAGCCAAGGACCAAGAGCAAAGGTCACACCCTTGATGGGGCACCGGGCTCACGGTCTATGGAAGAACAAGGTAAGAAGGGCCAAGGGTGTGTCCCCAGTCAACATCAAGGGACAAGGAAGTGTCCTCGGGGACAGATGACCGGGGTGGAGGGGGTGACCAACTGAAACGCAACTATAAGAGAATTTGTCTGACCTGAGAAAGTGGGGTTTAGGTGTCTGGTTTTTTTTTTTTTTTTTTTTTTTTCAAATAGGAAATGATATTTAATGATATTTGTTTGGCCCACAGAGGTCAAAGAAGAAGGCTGCTCTGGGCCAGGGTGACAAGCTCCCAAGGCCCGAGCCTGTCTCTTCTTGGCTATAACCACAGGATACTGGAGGTGGGTGGGGGGGCTCTGGTCCAAAGGGAAAGTGACAGTGAGGAACGCTTGGGGCCTCGGAAAGGGGCTGTCTGTGGCACAGGAGGGACTGTGCCTGGATCTGCACAGCCCCAGCCTCTTGGCATCTGCCATGTCGATATGCCTGCCGTGGGGCCCCAGAATGCCGAGGGGTGGCCATGTCAGCCTCCCCAGCCCCTGTCTCTGGGCGAGGCCTTGGGGCTTGTCATCCAGCTTAGAGGGTGAGCTCCTCTGGGGAGGAGGGAAAGAGGGAGCACAGGGAGTCTGACCCAGGAAAGGTACAATGATTTGTAAATTACCATGTTCATTTCTGTTCTGAAATGAGGTCTCTCATGGGTGTCAGCAGTGTGAGTCAGCTTCCCAGACGGTGACCCTCTCTGATTGAGCTGAGAGAGCCTGGCGGGCCTGGCACACAGCCGCACCTGGGCTCGCCTACCGCCAGCCTCTCTCACTGTAACACTGCCTGTGTGGACAGACGGCAGCAGCCCACACATCGGCAGGGCACACACATCGGCCGGGGAAGATCACTATGGACACCAGCAGGGCCTCCTGGACACTCTGTGGCCTAAGGATGGTGACTGCTACGCTCCCCAAATGGGGTACAGGACCTGACAAAGAAGAATGTGCTTGGGGACAACAGGACAGAGGGTCTAAACATGAGAGGGGTGGTCACTGCCCCCACCCAGGGCCTTCTAGCCTCCTGCCTCATTCAGCCCCTGGATCACCTGGGAAGCTGACTCACACTGCAGCCTGGGGACCTGGCTGTGCCAGGCACACCTGACGGGAGCCACACCTCAGAGCCCGACACATCCTCTCTGAGATCCAGCCTGTAATAAAATACCCTGAGATGCGTTGCAAAGTTCTGTTCACTAGTCCCAACCTGGCCTCCATGGGCTCACGTGAAACCACGTGGATGCATCTGCCAGTCCCACCTCGACGTCACTTCCTGGATTCAGGGTTGGAAGGGACAATGCCAAACCCAAGCCAACGAACACCAGAGGTCTCCGCACAGAGAAGTAGTGAACCTGACTATTCGAAAACAGCATGTTCCTGTGACATCTGCTCAAAATCTCTTCGGGGGAAATAGCATCCTGTGTTTGGGGGACTTCATTTGTAGAAGGGGAATAAGGACACCTGTTAAGTTCAAGTTCACTTAAAGATGTTCTTCCTTCTCTCTCCCCAATCCCACCGGCCACCTGTGGTCTACACGGTCACCTGTGCTGCCTCGGGCATGGTGCCTTCCCCCAAGGAGTAGACAGAGCCATCAGCAAAGAACTCCACGAGGGCTCAAGGGCTTCAAGAGAGGCGGGTTAAGGGCAAAGGGACCCTCAGGGGGAGGTAGGGTGGGGTGGGAGAGATGGTGATATTTAAGCCAGGCTCTAAGACAGGCTCTGCCCTTCCTGCTGCCCAGACTGACCTCTGGTGCCTGACAAGCACCCCTGCCCTTCAGGTCAAGGGCCCACCCCTAGCCTGGCCATGGGGGAGGGGAGTGTCTGCTACAGAAGCCCTAGTCTGGCCCATTCAGCCTCCCCTCTGGGCCCAGAAGAGATGCTTTTGGTCTCTACCTGATAAGTCATGCCAGCTGGGGTCTCTCTACCCATTCCTTTCGACTCCTTTTAACCTTAAACACCTGGGTTTCAGGGTCAAGAGAAACAGTCAGAAAGTTATACTTAAAGTCAAAAGTACTATGCTTTTGGCTAATCATGCACCATGATAGATGTGTACTTCAGCTCCTACAGCTGCTGAAATCTGGTCATGCTGGATGAGAAGGAAGAAGACACACACGGTCAGCTCTTCTGGAAAGACAACGTCTCACTGTCAAAAAGATACGGATGGGCTCCCACCACAGGTGGGCCCCAAATTACAGAGAACAACAGTAATGCTTATAGCCAGTGTTTATGGAGCACGAGGCAGCCTAAAAACCCACGTACCCTTCACAAGTACGGAAGGATTAAGAACCTTATCTCAACCCATACAGTTAGTGACAAAGCCGGGCCTTGAACCCAGGCAGGCTGGCTCCAGCACCATGCTCTTAACCTCTATGCTGTCCCATCATTCAAACTACAGACTCTGCAATAACTCTACTAACATCCCATCTCAGCTTCCAGTCCTGCTCCTAAACTGCAGTGTAACCTGGGGCAGGTCGCCAAGAGCAATTTTTCTGTCAGTAAAAAAATAAATCCTCCATTTCACCTGATATAGGGAGGACAAACACTTCAGATATGGTATGCGAGGCTTTAAATTTCGTCGTAGAGATTAAAGCTGTTATTTGTGCCAAGTAGTAATAATTCTTGAAAAGGCCTCAAGCCATCAAAGGCACTAAAATGCAGCGTGTACCATTAAAAGGACGGAGAGAAGGCAGAATGAAGACCAGAGACCCAGACCCCCAAAGAACGCACGAGGTTTTCGTGTGCTCTGTGGGTCTGAATCCCAATTACGGCGAGTAAAGGTATTGGAGAAACCAAGGCCTGTCCCCTTTCCAATAAGCACAGGAACGCACAGGGAGGGTGGGCACATTGAAATATTTCATAAGACTTTCTTCAAAAAAAAAAAAAAGACTGTTCTCCTTAATTTTAAAAGCATTTTTTTTTCATCCTGAAAGAAGATAAAATACAATCCCTCGACGAAAGGGCCTTCTCACTAGACTATGGTAAAGTTTTGTTTCCTGCCAATCATTCTTTCCACATATGGAAAGGACACTGATACTTTGGATGAAAGAGATCCACTTCGACAGATTAGCATTTGAAAGAGGAAGGGCAGCTCGGTTCTATTCCATTAGCATAATGGTACCTGGGGCTTTGTACCAGGGATCAAAGCCACCCACCACCGCCCCCTTCAAGACTGGTTTCTCCCAGGGAAAGATGTGTCTGTCTGTCTTCCCTGGGGCCCCTTAATAGGCTGATGGATAAATCAGACAGGCACACGGACATTAGTCGCTGGATAACCCTGAAAAGTCCATCAGCTTCAGGCTCCTTCCTCCAACAGAGGCACAAATTGGGAAACATGCTGCTAAGAAAACCTGAGACACAAGCAATTGTGCCCAAATCTCATTAAACGCATATAGACACTTTAAAAGATGGGAGCGAGAAAAACACTAACGTTTCATAATGTAGCAGGGCGAGCTGCCTGAGGCAAGCCTCGTCCCCGCCATCCCAACCCTCTCTGCCATCCTCCTGGCTCGTCACGCGGAACGGGATAAAGCACTTTCCCACGGCCTCCGACAAGTCTGTAGGCTGGAGGGCATTTAAAGGGAGCCCTTCTCTCGATGTCGGGAGAGGTCCCGTCTCGGAGCGGTGCCGTTCCTCAGCCTCGTCGTGACGGCTGCTTCAGGACCGAACTTGAGAGCTGTTGAAGCACCTTAAAATGCCCTGACGATCCATAAGACCCGCCCCCTGCACCACGTGTTTGTGGCCGCACCCCCCCCTCCCCCGCCAAGCCCACCCCCGAGGGGACACGTCGTTGGTAGTCTCAGTAACAAGGCGCATTTTAAACAGCTGAGCCGCCCTCTCTGCCAATCTGTGTTCCTCACGTCCCCCCTTGGCAGGGAACCGCCACCCCACTTGTAACGCTTTTTTACACTTGACGTCACTCACGATGCCCAGCATTTCAGGAAATACAAGATTTGTGGCGAAGACCCTCCAAGATGGCCTGTGTCTGAAGCCGTCTTGACTGAACTCAGGGGTTTTCATGTCTCCACAATTCATCCACAGAAGACAAACAAGCAATTCTGGGCCCATCATGCCCCCCTCCTCCCCATCGCAAAGCTTATTTTGTCATTGGATTGGCCCCTTATAGTAACATCAAGACTGCGCCCCTTCTAACCTCACCATGGTCTCCCTTCTACAATCCCCATCCCTTCCTCCCTGCCCCGCCGCCCCACAAGCTGGGGCAGGCAGGCCTCTCGGCCATACTTCCTGGGGCAATCAACTGGGCCTAACCCATCAACACCAAGGGCTCGCCTCCCACTCATCTTCCCTTTGCTTCAGGGAGCTCCCTCACTGGTCTTTTATCCCCACTTCCTCCAGCAGTGGGACTTAGCCCCTTCCAGCCTTCCAGCTACCTTGCTTTGAATGACCGATGGCTTTCTTCCCTTTCCTGGCTGGCCTCTCAGGAACTCTGACATTCGAGGGGATGGCCCCTTCCTTAGTGCTTTTCTTCCCTATTTTCCCATCTCTCACATCAGCTCTGAAATGTCCTTGTCTCTGCCATCAGACTCGCCTTAGCTGAAGGCCGTCCTTCAGGTCGACACATCAGTTCTCTCCCTCCCTTGCTCTGGGGGGTCAGGTGGGGGAAGGGGGCCAGATTCCCGGTGTCCCCTTTGCCCCCTTCCCATGATTCTCTGGGCCCAGTCCTTCTCCAGCTCACAGTCCTCTTCAAAGCTGCTCGGGGCACATCCGCCTCCCTCTCTCCACAGTGGTCCACCACGCCAAGCCCTGACGACCCTGCCATCTGCTTTTGCTCCCCACCTTTTCTCAACCTGTCAAGTGGATTGGAGAGAGACCTGAGCATCCTGCTAACATGCTCTCGAATAAATTTATTTGTCAGCTGTCCTTTCCCCTTCCTGCCTTATCGACTCCCCTCCGTGCAGCCTCCCTGGCGCCCTTCCACGCTCCTCTCTCTCCTCTCAAAGGTCCTGTTCCTCTCTTACCCGCACATCTCGACACATCACTCTCAAAAGCCCAGGCTGACGTTATCAGAAGGCAAGCAGATGTCCCTGTTCGCAGAGCCTGTCCTGGTACTTCCGTCCTAGGCTGCCCTGAGTCTCCGTGCCTGTCCTTGGCCTGGGCTGGACGGCTCGGGGATGCCACTCCTTGGCCCCCAGGCCTGTGCGAGCCCATTTCCCTCCCCTCCCCCTCCCCCAGATCACAGAATAACCAGTGGGGAAACAGGTTGCTCTCCCTTTCATGAATTCATTTTGGGTCCTGGGAGCTAAAGGCTTTTAAACGCAGCACTCAAATGTATGTAAATTTATACGCTTATGCAAACATGATATGAAAATACGCCTTGAGATTTTCTGAGAAAAGTCTGATCAGTCAGTCTATGAATTCCTCCCCGTCAACAACGTGGCTTTGTAATTCCTTCAGCGTGCTGCGCTCTTAATATCCGGCCACACTCAGCTCCCCGCCTCTCGTCCTGGGCTAACTCATCATTAACACTGAACACATTACTTTTCTTCTCCCTTCTCTCTCTATAAGTGAATTTAAACACATGTGTGGAGGCTAAAACTATTAGAAAATTGACAGCTGTCACTGGGGTTTCATGTACGTTGCTTTGCGTCAAGTCTGACCTTCTATTAACTTTAATAAATACCATCTGCCCGCGAGTCATTATTGCTTTTTTTAACATTATTAATGTGTTTGCATTTCTGCTTAAATCACACCTCTCTATTCCCAGCTGAGTCAGGTGATCTGGCACATGCTGCCACTCGTGACCCCTAGAAGTTAACAAATAATTGTTCTTTATAACACGAGTGCGAGCTCCCGACTGTTCCCAGCTCTCTGCTGTCACCATCCGCCGCCTGGTCTCCAGCTAGGGACAGACACTGTGGCTTCCCTTCTTCAGAACAGCTCCCTCCGACCGTCCCTCCAGCTCCCCTTCCCCAGAGAGCTCCAGTGCTGACGCAGACACACTCCCCGCAACTCTGGGCTTTTCCGTCTGCAGTTCCCTTTCCTGGAACCTCCTTGCTCGGTTCCTTGGTGGTCTCTCATGCTCATTCATGTTCTGCAAACTCCTTCTAGCCTTGCCCTTCTGAGCCTCACCCTGACCCGGCCGGGGGCAGGGGGTCCTGGCCCACCCCTCACTTACATACTCCTCTGTTCCCGAGTGCCAGGCGAGTGTCAGCACTCGTCTCCATTCCTGCCTCCCTCTGCCACTTTGAGTCTAGAGCCCTGGCCCTTTCCTAGGCCTTGACCTCGTAAAAAAGACAGCATCTGATGTCCCTGCTGAGCCTTCTTCACTCCAGGGTTTACAGACCAGTCTGGTTTCCATGAGGATAGAGGCAGGGTCTTTTGTGACTCAGTATGAGATTTTTCAGTTCCTGGTGTTTAATTTGTGTCTGGTGCTTACATGATACCCGTTTATATCGCTGCGGAAACTGAGGTACGAAGAGGGTGAGTAATTGGCCCCAAGTCCTAGAGCTAGCGAGTGACAGAACTGGGATTCCAGTCCAGGCTGCTCTGGCGTAGGGCCTCCTCCTTAGCCTCAGAGTGTGTGCAAGGCCATCTGCCTCCCTCCCTCCACCCAAAGCCACACAGACACAGCTTGCCTGTGTCGCTTGGGAGGAAGGCAGGAGAGGGCTGTGATGTCTCAGGGCTGGGTGGCCTGGGGCTCCAGGGGCTGCCTTTCCACAGCACCGGGAGGTCTCATACCACCTGTGGGGCTCCTGCCAGGAGTGGGCTGGGCTGTGTGTGGGGGTGGGGACAGGCCGGGAGAACACAGGCCAGCATGCCTCCTTTACAAGGCCGCCATAAGGAACGATCCAAGCTACCCTTCGGGGACATACTGATGACAGTGTCTGGGCAATTTCGGACCGTGAAAATCTAAACTCCTCAAAATTCATAGGCGTGCTGGCCTCAGTCTGCCTCTAGTTTGGGTAGGTTTCGAATATATCGGGATACACTGAGAAAAGTCTTAAGAGTTTATTTTCTTACTATTTTCCACTGGTGAGACCTCCAGAGCAGCTGATGTTTCTGAGCCAGAGAAGGCTCAGTTATCGCCCACCCTCCAGCAGGCCCTCTGTCACCCGGCCCCCGGCCCCCGCTCGCCAGCTCTCCTGGGCTGGGCCCTTCGGAAAGGAAAACATCTGGCATTTGTCAGGGAGCTCAGGTGTCGCGACAAGCCCCAAAGGTGAAACCGAAAACTCTCCTGGTGCGATTTTCCTATGTGATCTTTTGTCTCATGTGTTCTCCTTGGGGATGAACAAGAAATACTTCTCTGAATAATTCATAGGCCTCGAGGTAGAAGCACGCTGCCTCTTTTTAATAAAAAGGCCGGGTACATGGGGTTGATTATACCTCTTCTGCGCTGCTCTAGAAAAAGCACCGAGATCTCAAAAGCTCTTAGAAATGCCTCTTACAATATGAGACGAAAACGAAAAGCCATGTCATATTTTTAATCAAACAAACGAATGTTTCGCTCGTACGTACAATTATAAAGCCGTATTGAGCTACAAAACGCTTATAAAGGGGGGCTGAAACGAATTCAGTCACTGTAATTATTATAAGATCTGATTTATTTTTTAAAACCGAAAATGATTGTTGTCAGCTTTCTATTTAATGAGCACCTACTTAGGTGCCCGGAGCTCTGCCAGGCTTGTTATGTAAATCATTTCATTCAGCTCTCACGAGTGAGCTGGGTTAAGTCACAGCCCGATGCACAGAAACACCAAGGCTGCTGGAAGCCACGCGACAAGGCCAAGGTTTCCCAGGCGCCAGGCCTGGGGCTGAGTTCAAACCCACACCCGACCTGGAAGCGTAATGCTTGGTCCCTGGGCCTTCTCCTGCTGAGAGCCACTGGTCGCTGCTCAGCATTTTGTAACGTTGCTATGAGAAACAGCAAGAGAGTGAAGGCTTTGGGGTCCTTCGGAGAAGATTTCACTTACTAGTTACAAAACCGTATCTTAGCACTGGATGGAAACTCACCACCCATCTCGCTCAACGTTCGTTCTCATTTTATAGCAAGGAAACTGAGTGCAGAGAGCACACGGGCTTTTCCCAAAGCTAAAGAGTGAGCGAGCAAGCAAGACCACCAGGGCCAGAACTCTGTCCCTGGACTTCTTGTCCAGTGCTCGGTTCTCGTACCACACACCCCTGATTATGGAGGCTGGGCTCCCAGGGACAGCAGACACGGGGGCCCCTCTGCTTCCCCGTGGTTCGCTACATCACAGATGTCCTACCACCACAGACGGAGTAACGATTCGGAACCCAAGCCTGGCATGCGGGCCCCGAGAAAGCAGCACCCTTCCCACCAGCTCCTTGGACCTGGCTAATGTGTGTGTTTCCGTTCAGACTCTCACAGAGAGGTTGCAGCAGGCTGAGGGCCCGTGCAGCAGCTCAGCTATGTCCTTGACAGAGGGGATCCCCTGGAGTGGTGGGCCTGTCCCCCGACCGGCAGTCAGGTGGCTAACTCCAAGGCAAGGGAGGGAGGGAGGGGAGCTGTGGGGCAGCCCGAGGCTTCTGGCCTGGGCGTCCAGAAGAGGGATGTGCGCAGTTCTGCAGAGCCACCACGCCACACAGCATGGGACCAGGGGTGACTTACCTGAGTCCAGTCGGTGTGATGAGGCCTGCCCCCCCACCCCTGCCACCACCGTCTGCTGGGTCTCTGGCTCCCTCAAGTAAGAGAGACCCCCACCCCATTTTTAAAGTACTCTGACTTTTGTATTGAAGTCTCCTGGGGGATACGAGTGGATGCACCCCAAAGTGACTGCTACAAGCAGAACACAGACCAAGATGACAACGACAGTGCCCAGGGCTCATAAGAATATCTTTATGAAACCCAGAGCCACAGGATGGACTGGACTGCTGACTCAGACTCTCCCCTCACTGCACGGGACCACTGGGTAGGGCTGCGGAGGCTGAGACCGCCAACTCCATTTACATAAACTAGAACAGGACCGGTGCCCGCCGGCTTTGCGCACTGTGGCAGCCTGGCCAGCTACCTGCATCTGGCCTTTGGACCCTGAATAGGGTTTGAGGGTCATGAGCTACCTGCTGCTTCCAAGGGGAGCCCCATGGAAGAGCGGGGGTCCCACTGGCTGTGGCACTCACCAGTCGCTGCATGCTCTTCACGTGGGTGGGGCTGATGGATAAGGCTTCTTCGTACCACCGCCGGGCTTCGTCGACGTTTCCCCGGAGCTCGGCCACCTGGCCACGCATGTACAGGACGTTGTGGGACATTGGGAAGAGGTTGGCAGCTTCCTGGGTACAGGCCGTGGCTTCGGCGGGCTTCCCGATGCCGATGTACACTTCAGCTGCGAGGAAGAGAGCAGAGGCAGATGCTTTTCCGGTTCACCGCCCTTCAGAGGCCCTCGGACGGCTGTGACTCTGGTTGGGGACATCGCATTCCCCCCCCCCCCATGGGAGTCTGGCAGGGGCCCATCTGGGACAGGCAGGACCCAGAGCCAGCCAGGCCCCCACCCGGAGTGGAAGTGACTGCAGACGGGCAGTCCTCCACACCCACTGTCACCCAGGGACTTGAGTCACTCTTACTGCGAGGCCCGGAAGGGGACAAATGTTACCACCACCATGGGGGGGAGTGAGGCCTTCCTGGGAGCCCCCCAGGGACACCCGCCTTCAGGGCCCACCTAGAATACCTTGACACCTGCCCTCAGCTCTGACAGTCCGACCACCACAGAGAAAGGGCCAGAACGAGCTGAAGGACAAACAAACTAAAGGTCGCAGCCCCTCATGGGGCAGTGGCTTTGTCCTCCGGCCTGTTCTCCTGACGCCAGCAAGGGTGACAAGGGCAGCGGGCGGTGGCTTCCACACTTATGGGTGTGAAACAAAGTGGCTGCTCCATCAGACCCTGTACTCCAACTGGGGAAAGTCACTGCACCCTGGAGACTACTGACTGTGTAACGTCAACAAAGCCCTTTGAAAAGGCAAGCTGTCACTGTCAAAAAAAGCAGGAAAACGACCTTTCCCCCAATCTCAGGCCTCAGCTCTTCCAAGGCTATGTGGAGGCTCGCGAATTGCTCTGCAGCTTTGGCCTCCCCGAAAGAGCCCTTCGCACATGTCCAGGTGCCACCTGTCTGCCTCTCGGGCACACGCGAGTGCCCTCTTCTCCTGAGGGCCTGTGATCACGGCACCGCCATCTCTCCAGTGCTGGGCCTGCGTCTTCCGGGACACCGATGCCTCTCCCCGCTCCTTAGACCACTGCCCGAAGCCCTACTCAGGTGGCCACTGTGCGCTGGGCCCACTGGACTCTTCTCCTGCCTCCGGGCCAGCCCCTTCCTCCTCGGTCCTGGCCTTGATCACTGGCCTCCACCCCTGGCGGTCAAGGGTGTTTGCACTTATTACTTACGTGTACATGAATATACTGTGTAAAATATAATGTATGCAAAAACATAAATGGTAGAAAAAATAAAAAGGAATAGGAAAGCTTGTGATTTTTCTCGAGCACCTAATGAGTTGTATCCTGAAGGCAAGGCCTCAAGCCCCTCACCTCCACGCCACCTGTCCCACACAGCGGCTGCCACGCCAACCCGAGGCAAAGCTCTGGTTGGGTCGTCTGCCCACAGAGAGATGCTCTTTCTGTGAGGCCCTCCTGCGGTTCCCCAGCCCTCAGCACGACCGCTCCTCCCCCTGCTATCTTTTCCTGCCTATGCCAAGGGACAGGTTTACCTCGTCTCATTATTGTCCCTCTAGCACGTAAGCCATACGCCACATGAGGGCAGGGACTGTGTCTGTGCTGCTCACAGTCAAGTCCCCAGTGAACTAGAACAGTGCGAGGCACACAGCTGGAGTTCAGGAAATAGTTGCTGAATGAATGAATGAATGAATGGTGACAGTAACAATAAGAGCAGCTAACGTTCATTCGACAGGTGCTTTGTGCCAGGAAGTGCTCTCATTTCTCCTTTCACCTGCAAGGGGATCCCACAGATACTGTTATTTTATCACATTATCCAGACAATGAAACTGAGGCACAGAGAAGCTGAGCAACTCGTCCAAGGCCCCACCCAGGGCCAGTCAGGGGCAGAGCCTGGCTTGGAGCCTACGCTGTCAGCCTCTACAGAGGACAGTCTCCCTCACAGAAACACCCAGATATCTGTGCCTGGCATTTGGGGCCCTCGGTGACCGGCTCCCCCACCCTCACTGCTCCCTGCACCCCCGGCTCTCTATGGCAAGCGTGGCTGTTTCCATGCACGCTTTGGCTTATCTCTTGTGATGCCGTCACCCCCCACCCCTTCCCCGGCCTAGCTCCATCACCACCATTCCCGGGAGGTGGAGGGGGCGCCTTCTCTGACTCCATCTCTCCCTTCAGAGGGGAGCTCAACCTCTGCACCACTCTGTGGCTGTGTCTCTGGCATGTTTTTGTGAAGGTCAGGGGTCTACTCCTGACATCAGGCTCTTCTGTGGACCCATCGTTCTATCCAACCCCCCAACTCCAGCTTCAAGCCTGGAGACTGGAAAAGGGCCGGGGGTGTCACACCATCGGAGTCTGGCTTTGTGGCGTCGACCCGTCCGGATGCCTCCTCTTGGTGACCACAGTCACACCAGTAATGATGACTCAGGCTGAGAGAAGGCCCTGGGGACTGCGGCAGGCCCTTGGCCCGTCCCCTCATAGGGAGCACGGGAATGACGGGCTGGGCCCAGGCTGCGGGGGAGGCCGGAGTGCCTCTCAGCCGTGGGGACTCAGGCAATTCACACACGCCTCACCGAGCCTCATAGGTGGCCATGCGGACACCACGCCTGCCTCAACCGCTCTGGGGACTCAGCTCCCCTGGTCGCTACTAAACACGCACTGCATACAGGGCTCTACAGGAACCACGATGGGCGGTGTCACTGCCCTCGGTTCCGGTTCCGGCCCAGGCAAAGCCCGCCCTCCTGGGAGACAGACAGCCTCGTGACGACACCCACCGTGGGTCGGCCGATGTCTCTCGGGAACGCGATTCTCTCCAGGCCCTTTGCCAGGAGGAGTCAGGTGTGTGTCTGCTGCGGGTTTAGGTTCCCTGGGCAGGACAAGGGACGGAGGGAGGTGCAGAACGTCCCTGCCCTGTCCACCTTGCTCCTCACTTGCTTCCATTTCCATTGTGTACATTTCCCCAAACCCCCAGGGCCTAGGGCTGTCTGTGGGCGGCTAAGACACGCCAGGCCTCTCCTCCTAGATCTCTATGGAGAAAAGGCCGACTTGAGAGAGTGGGGATTAAATGCTTCCAGAGGTTTTGGAACGAGACTCCAGCATGAGGGGTGGGGGTGATGGGGGCTCAAACAGCAGCACGGCACGCCCGCGTTATGTCCTGCTGTACGCGGCCCCCTGGGAGGCCCTGCATCTTACTGACCGGCCGGCGTGTGTCTGTCGGCCACAGGTCTGAGCCACTGCTCCCCTCACATGAGGAGCACATGGAAGACGGGGCGGAGCTGACTCATGCTCATGAAGGCGGGAGAAAGACCCAGGCCTCCAAGGACTCCTTGTGAGCGGCACAGAGGTTGTGGGAGGAAACCTGTGTCACCGACGGGGCAGACGTGGCAGACGCAGGCGTGGCCCGGGCTGCTCCCGAGTCCCTCCATGCTGAGCTCAGATGCAAGGACACAGGGCATAGCGTACGGGCGTGGTTTTCAAACTGTTTTCCCCGGTGGGGCCTCTTCTCTCTAAGGAGATCTCTAGAGTGGGCAGCTTGCCTTCCCCTTGGTTTGGCCCCTCTCTCCCAGACTCTGAGACACTGCTGGGGTCCTTGGGATTCTAGGGTCCCCAGACTGTAGGCCACAGTGTCCTGAGAATGATGAGACTCGGTTCCTGCGCCTGGGCCTTGTGTGTGGCCTGGGGTGGAGCCGTCTGCTCCGCTGGGCCTGTTCACCGTCAGAGGGAAGGCTGAGGCCGGTCCTCATCTCTCCCCTAGGGCAGGGGTGAGGACCGGCCAGGAGGGTGGGCGCTGGGAGCCCAGAGCGGGTGAAAAGGGTGAGGGCCATGCTCAGTGGAGCCTCCCCCTCTTCGAGACTCAGAGTGAGGAAGCTAAGCTGCCAAGAGGTAAAATGACTCGCTGGGTCCCGTAGCTCTATTTGGCCAAGGTAGTGCATTGGGGCAGACATAGGTCTGGCCCTTCCGTTTTACTGGATGATGGCTCAGAACACAGGCACGCCTCGGAGACACGGCGGGTCGGGTCTCACACACTGCAATAAAGTCGATGTCGCAATAAAGCGAATATCGCAGTCAAGTGAGTCACGTCCATTTTTTTTTTTTTTGCTCCCCAGTGCATATAAAAATGATGTAGTCTATTAGTGCAATTCTGTCTAAAGACGTACATCTATTAGTTAAAAAATACTTTATTGCTAAAAAATGCTAACCGTCATCTGAGCCCTCATTACGGTCTTTTGGCTGGAGAAGGGTCTTACCCTCAACCCATAAAGGGAGCAAAGTCTAAGAAGAGCAATGAGGCGAGGTACACCTGTAGTCAGTCATTCCCGCAGTCATATAAGGATGTGGCATCTTAATGGGGGCACAAAGTCTAAGGCTCCAGAGGTGAAACCTTTAAGGTGGGGTTTCGGACGTCAATCAAGCCGTTTGAGATGGGGTTGCGGGAGAATGGGGAAAGGACTACCTGGAAATCCCCAGAGGGAACTTCTCGCCCACTGGTCCCCTGACTACATCGAGGCCACGCAGGTGGTTACTATGAGCTTTCACCGCTTGGGAAGCCTGCCTTCCCGGGGGTCCACAGCTCAAACAAGGACCAACGTCTCCCCAGCAAAGGGTTTCACAATCGTTTATCCCTGATCCCACAGGATGGGCAGCTTCGTCCTCGGAGTTCCCATGGCACCTTGTGTAACCTCTATCGGCCCCTAGACACATCATCTTTGCTAGGGGACCCTTCAATCTTGCTTCTTGTTTCTGTCAGGTGCCCATCTGCCACAGCCACACACCTGACCCTCCCCTCCCCCAGGTCCCATCGGATTGACGCATTTGGGAGAAGGACTTGGGCATGCTCACGGTGGCCTCAGGGCTCTCTCCCTCCAGTGCCCTGTCCCTTGTCCCCTGCATTCTCAGCATGACGTTGGGTTCTCCCCTCTGCAACAGGAGACCAGCAGTTTGGGGAGAGTGAATTCACCTCAGCTGTGATGCATTAGGGAGCCCGGCTGAGGCCAGAAGTTGAGCCGCATTCTCCGATTTAGCCTCCCTAGTCACCAAGCCGGGGGTCTGATCTGCATCTGCTTCCCCTGTCTATTGCTTATTTGGTTCACAACTCAGGCGAGAAAGAGAGGAGTATTATTTATACTTCCCCCCAAATAAGATCGGTTATGTCTTCTCCCACTCAAAACTATGAGCATCTCCCAGCCACGGCCATCTCTGCATCTCAGCACAGGCTCCAGCACTTAGTAGGTGCTTCGGACAAGTTTGTAGATTAATGAATATGGACTGAGGATCAGAGCAGGGCAAGCATCTCCGTGGCCCAGGTCAGTGAAGAAAGTCCGAGGCCAGAGAAGCAACAGCAAATGAAGTTTCCCTGACTCTTTCAGTTAAAAAAACAAAAACAAATGAAGGGCCTTGAGAGCTTATTAGGAGGTAGAAGCACTTGGATGGAGGGAACAGTGACACAGAGGGAAGCTGCTCTGGGAACCGAGAACCAGTCAGCTCCCAACAAGAACCAACTTTAGGGCCCCCTGCTGCGGGGCGGGCTCTGAAGGGTCACTCTCCAGAGAGGTCGCAGGATGAAGGTTCTGTCCTGGTTGCTGGCAGCTGGCAGAGTCTAACCAAAGGTAAGGGGCTTTTCAGGGTCAGGGACCTTTCTACCTCATTCTGAGAGCTCAGCCTCTACGCTCTGGTTGTCTTCTATAAAATTCTTTGGTTTGTCCTTGTCACTGGGTTACTACGAGACATGGTGCAAATAAACTCCCTCCTCTGCTTGCAAAGCTTCAGCGGTTCCGGGCTGCAGGTGAATGTAACCCGTGTGCTTTTGCTTAGCATTCATTTAGGGCCCTGCCACCTTTCCACATCCCTCCCTCTCTGTTCAATTCATGGTCTCAGCTCCTCAATTCTGCAGCTGCTGTTCCCTCTGCCCCCAATGCCTTCCCTGAATTGCCATCCTCACTCTGGGCTCTGCCCATGGCCACCCTGCATCTGCTCTCCCCAGCCGGTCCGGGGTAAAGCATCTCTCCGTCACACTGCGTGTGCTCAAGGACGTCCCTCGCCCCAGTCTGCCTTGCACTTCAGGGACCTGTGTGTGTGCCGACCTTCCCACTGGAGGCCATGCTCCTGGGGGTCTGGGATCAAGTGGGCTGCACCTCTGCATCGCAGCATGCTCCCACCTGCCCCGCACAGAGGGCTTTCTGAAGTTATCGCTAAACCGAACTACAGGTGGGCTCTGGATTGGGCGGAGCTGTGCTGTGAAGGTCTGATGACTCTTTTTCTTCTCCCTGGTGAGGTGTTCCTGACTGGAGGCGGGGGGCTTCAGCTGCGAAGCTGAAAACTGGCCCCCAACGCATGTGCCCAGGCTCACCGTGTGCAGACTACATACTGTGCAAAGGTGCAGGCAGAGCAGACTGGAATCCAGCCTGGAGCCCACCAGCAGGCTGGGTGCCGGCCACAAGGCTGTGTCTGTCCCAAGAATGCTCTTTTTTTCTCACCAAGGTGCCTTTGGCTAGCCAAGCCTGCTCCCTCAGGAGCTCTGTCTGCTCAGTGGAACACTTTTTCTATGTTAGAGGCAGCCCAAGGGTTGTCACACCTGCCAGTCTACCTGAGGTCTGGCAGACAGGAAAGAAAGACTTGTGGCCATCAGGGCCCCCCCCAGTCTTGCAGGCCAGGCCTACAGGCAAGCAGGTGGGGAGCTTGGCAAGCAGACTCCCTGACCCCTCAAAACCATTTCCTCACCCCAAACCCTGCTTCTTTAAAGAGGGGGAGTGTGCTTGGGAAATAACCCTTAGCAACTTGGTTCTGGGACAGTCCCTGCCCGCGGAGGCAGAGGAGTCCCCAGAGTGAACGCAGGTGTCTGCCAGGAGTGAAAGGGCCTCTCCGAGCACACTTCCTGGGTCTTCATGAATTGGCTCGTTCATATAAAAATCGGCGTAAGGGCCAAAGAGGAAAGGGGTCACGTGTGCCCACGAGCATCCTGTCATCAAGGCCTGGGGGAGGACTTCATCCTTGTCGACTCTCACTGGAATTGTTCTTTACTCTTTCTTTGTTTGGGGTCTTTGGAAGCCAAAATAAGGGCAGTGATTTTGTTTTCATGCATTGGTCCTAACTGGGCCAGGCCCCACATTGGGGGCCTGTGGTCCCTAAGAGGCACAGAGCCCAAGTCCTGTCCTCACAGAGGGCCTGGGCAATGCCTCCGTCAGGGTCTTGGCTGCCAGACTGACATTTGTTTCGGGGTGTGTCAATCTGGGCAGAGTGATCCCCTCCCCCGGGGCTCGGTGGGATGGTGAGACTAGCTCCTCATCCCCTCCCTGCATTTGGGATACACTTGATCCCTTCCCAGGCCTTGGCCCAGCTGTTCGCCTGACTCCTCAAACCTTTCCCACAGTACTCCACCCCCTTGGCTGACCTCAAGCCATCATTCAAAGATAAAATAAAAGCCATCTGAGCCGATCTCAAGCCTCTTCTCGCCACCAAACCCACAAGCCCATCACTGTCCTTGGCACCCGTCCACCTTGCCCCCTTCCACAGTAACCGATGGCCAATCCCTCTGCCTGCACCCTGGGCCCAACCACTCTCTTGCCGTCTCGAGGGGTTCGTGCCTTCACGTGTCCTCTCTCTCTTCCAGATGACGAGGGTCTCAATCTCAATTTGATCATTCCCACCAGCAATCAACACGCTTCAGGATCGGCCACTTTTAAACCTCTTTCCTCGACCCTACATTCCTCAGCAGATGCCCCCCCCACCCCAGCCCCCACTCTGCTCCATGGGGTTCTTCGTGCAAGGAAGGCACACTTGGCCTTCTCTTCCTCACCTGCCATCCTCTCTGCAGCCCACATCGGCATGGCTCCATCGCTATCCCTGCACTGGAACCTGTCCTGTCATGGTCACCGGCAGCTCCAGACGCCGAGTCCTCGCCTGGCTGTTACTCACAGTGTTTCCTACTGGTCCTACTCCTTGAAGATGACGATTTTAATAGCTACTGAGTGCTTGCTACCTGCTGAGCCCTCTGCACGCATTAGCTTGTGTCAGCCTCACAACCAGCCTTGTTTTGCAGGGGAGAGTACCAGGGCTCAGAGGGCTTAGGAAGAACCTGCCCAGCTCGCCATGCCAGTGTAGACCCTGGTGGGACCAGGATTCTACCCGTCCACGTCCAGGACCCTTGCTCCTGATCACACTGCACGGGCCCCTTCGCACGCCCCCTCGGTGGCCTCCAGGCCGCCTCTCCTGGTCTCCTCCCACCGGCTGACCACTCTCTTCCATTTCTTCGACCTCTCCTCTCCTCCCAGATTTTAAATGTACGTGTGGGGGGTGGGCTCAGGTCCCTGTCCCTGCCATCTCCCCCTTCCCTCGACATTTTCTTCCTAGGGCTTCCCATCACACTCCCTATCCCCAAATTTCTGTTTCTAGCCCAAGTTTGAAGTGTAGGCTTGAACATCTCCCGCCTGCCTGAGGCATCACTTGCATGTCCTCAGGCACGTGACACTTCCGAGTTCAAACAGGACTGGGGGTTCCTTCCCGACCCCAACACAGATCTCCCCCAAGGCTTGGAACTGCCAGTCACCCTCTGACTCGAGCCCCAAATGCAGGGTCCTTCCTTGATTCTTCCTTTTCCTTCACCCACTACATCGAATCCATCAGCGAGTCTTATCAGTTCTATCTCAAAGTCCCTCCCCGCCGAGCCACGCTGCTGGATCGTGGACCACACTGCTCCTGACTCATTCTGCTCTTTCTGCTCCCACTTCTGCTGCCTTCGCTTCATTCTCGAAGTTTGGGGGCAGGGGGAGGAGGAAATGGTGATCTTCTAAAATTCTCAGTCTGATTCTAGCTTTTCAATGCCTTTTAGGATTCAATGAAAAGATCAAGACGGATCCTGCCTCACTTTTGGCCATTTTATCGCTTTCTCTTTCGGCTCCAGCCCCAGGAGCCCTGCCATGTCTCCAGCACCCAGCTCACGCGGCCTGCAGGCCTTCCCGTGTGGGGTCCCGCGTCTCCCACCGTTGTCCTGACCGAGTGCTCACCACTCCTCGCTTCTCTGCTCCCAGGTGCTTGGGCCTCTGCCGGCTCCTGCTTGCGGAGACCCCTGCTGCCAGTTGTCACAGGGGCCCACCCTGCCCCCTCAGGGCACGTGGCACATGGGAATGAAATCTGTCTTTGTTTCGTTTTGCATCTGTAAACTGCATGAAGGGAGCTACGGTGTCTGTCTTCATGACCACTGCTGTCCCCAGAGCATAGCTCTGATTGTGGCATGAAAACAGATGCTCAAGGACACTGGGTGCAGCAACAGTGGGGTGCCCAGCCTGGGTCAGGGCTGGGGTTCTGGGGCCACACTGGCTGGGTCTGAATTCTGGCCTCACCACTTACTAGCCATGTAACCTATTCCCAGGGACTTGACAGCTGTGTCTCAGTTTCTTCATCTGTCAAATGAGATGAATAGGGTATTTATACCTCATGAGGCTATCGCGAAGACCAAAAGTGTTAAGACATATAAAGTCCACAGCATAGTGTCTGACGCATGCACAGTCCTTGAGAAACGCTAGCTACCTGCAAGGTGTAGACCGCTAATTACAACCCCGCAATGCAGAAGAAGCCGCAGATCTGGTGGGGATGATGGATCGAGGCTGGCACTGTAGCAGGCGGACGTGACCCCTGGGGACTGAGCGTTCTCTCCCACAGGCGCTCCCTGTGCAGCGAGCACACACCACCTGTCTGGGAGCTGTCTTCATCTCTTCAGGGTGGCCCTGCCACAGGATTAACCCTGACCCTGCTGAGGCAGCCTCCTGGTGGCTGGGAGGAGCCTGGTAGGGGGAAGGGTAAAGGGGGACAGGCCATGCCAGGGGCCAGGGAATTTGTGAGAGTATCACAGCTTTAAGTTCCCAGCAGAAATCAGAAAATCTGATCTTGCACATCTAAGAATAGCCGTTGGTTTCAACTGTGAGAGGTGCCAAAGTGAAAGCTATAATTATTAGTAAGTAACAAGCAGAAATTAACCACCTACTACAAAGTCATTTTTAGCTGCCATCCCAACGTGGAAATTGAAAGATGGGCACCGAGAAGCGGCTCGGCTGGGGAGAGGCTTTGGTTCAACTCTGAAGTACTGTCACTGGGTGAACTTCTCATGGTCAACGGTAAGGTCTGCATTCTAAAGAAGCTGGCTGGCCCTAGGGAGATGCCTCTCCAGGTGCAATAAACATCAAATGCTGTAATTCAGCCTTCTGACTCCTGCCCCACGAAGACTGCGGAGGCACTGACTTCCAGCTAGCCTGGGCTCCCCGCCTGTCAAATGCAGGAAATAAGCCCTCTGACCTTCTTCATGTGATGATGACTATACAAATGGCACTGAAGGACACTTGGCACTGCCAGGAAAAGGAGACCATAAAAATGGGCAATTGCTTTCTAAGTAGTATGTGAAGCCCGGATGCCATAAAGATTGAAAACTGTATTAAAAACAAACAAACAAACAAAACTGACAAAAGACAAAAAAACACAAACACAATTAAAATGAGGGGAAATATTTCTAGCACCTATCACAGACCCGAGGCGAATTTCTTTGATACGTAATAGATGCTTAGAAATCGAAAAGAAAAGCTCAGTGTCTAAGCAGATAACTGGGCAGAAGCCATGAACAGACAACTGAAATACTTATTTTCACCTATCAGACGGGCAAAGATCCAGAAGCTTGATAACGTGTGTTGGATTTGAGAAAATGAGTATTCGCACACTGTTGATTGGAATGTACATTGGTATAATTCTGTGAAAGGCAAGCTGACAAAATTGACCAAAATGAAAGTGTACACACCCTTGGATCCATCAAGTCCACTTTTAGGAGTTTATCCTACAGATACAGAAATATATATATATATATATATACATATATATATATATATATACACACACATATATATATGGATACTTAATGATGCATTGTCTGTAACAGCAAGATATTAGAAATCTAAATGCTTATCAAGGGAATACTGATTCCATGATGGTAAATTTGTACAACAGATTTATACTATGCAGCTGTTAAAAAGTGTGCGTCGGCCTCGTATGTGCTGATAAGCAGTGGTCTCTGAGTGTAGCATCGCGCGAGGGTACACGGGCTGCCAACGGTGGGTGCCTGTGGATGAGGGTCACTGAGGCTCAGCGGTAGGAGGGAGCGTTTTTACTCTGTTCTTTTTGTATCTCTTCAATTGTGTACCACATGCATGCATTATTTATTCAAAAATAATTTAAACAAATTTGTCACATAGGTCCAGACAAACCAAGAAGCAAAACGTGCACAACCCAGGCAGGTAGGCCACCGGGCACTCTGGTGAAGGGTCCGAGACACTGTGGTCAGAGGTGCCCAGGAGGTGCTGGGGGAGGAGGGCGCCCAGGGCTCAGGTCCCACCATATAAGAATGGAGGGACCCTGTTCGGTTAAGCATCTCTGGTCTGCCTTGGTCTGTGCTCCCCGCTGGCCTTGGGCCCATCCCCTCACAGAGCAGGTGTAGGTGCAGGTGTCCGATTCACAATCTCTTTGCCATTCAAATGGACATATAAGTGGCCCTGGGACTCTCTTATATAACAGAGTGAAAATCCAAGGTCATCTCAGAGTGACTTTATGGGCAAGCCTCAAAGCTGGAGCCACCTCCACCGTGGGCTCCCATCACGTGCTCCCTCTACACTCAGCTCACCAGAAAAAAAAATGAGGGGGCCCACAAATGCCACAGAAACACCATGGCCTTGGGGATCTGGCCTTGACCTAACTGGTTTCTTCTCAAGCTTGTAGGATTTACAGAATCTGGCACTATTGCAAGAGCTGATGATGGACGCGAACGTAATCTGGTTTCCACAAGCTGTCAAAAAATGGGGGTCACTTTTATTTGCCTCTCAGAGCCATAGAGCTCAGTCTGCATCTGCTAAAACTTTACAGTTCAGTGGAGGCTAATTGTTTTTTTGAATTCCTTCTGAATTTACCTCTTCAAAGACTATGTGAACATGTGACACGATTCTACAGCTTGACTCAAAGTCATTGCTTTGAGAGAGTCAACGTGGCACAAATCCTATAAAGATTCTAATTTACCCCATTCATTCATACTACATATTACTATATGCACATAAACACTATGCATAATCTGCCCAGAGTTTTTAAGGCAGATATGGCATTCAATTTCCATTAAGTTCAACTCCGTCCACTTGTAGAATGTAAAAGCCACACCTGTTAATTAGCAGTGAGAGCTTTATTCTGTCCTACAGGCTATGGTAATGAGAAATGGATGGTACGCGATTATTTAATAATTCAAGGATAGCTCCAAACTGTTCTCCAACGTTTTAAAAAGCAGCTATAAAATTTCCTCCCAAGAGCCATGCAGGCCATGCAAAGAAGAACAAAGTCCGGATAACTGAGAGGAGAGACAGCAAGCTGTCCTGGAACTTAGTGACTCATCCAGGTAGTTAACTTTTCCAAGAAACAAGCAAGAGAAAGCAATGCCTGTGAGGTCAAGGGTGCTCGTTCCAGCCTAGAAGGATCACCTTCAGCCCTTCTGGGTTTTTAAATGTGGGCCCTACAGAAACTTGACTTCACGCCCCATTTGAAAGACAGCCCTGCCCCCACACCGGCCTTGCAAGTTCTGTTAGTCTCTCCTAGGCCAGTGCCAGTGTCTTCCTTTCCTTCTGTTTTCTGCAGTCACTGCTCATGATGGGGCTGAGCCTGGGGACTGGGCTTTCCTGTCAGAGAGCTGCGTTGGGAGGCATTGCTGCTGCTCCCCTGCCCTTAAGAGTCGGCTCATTGCAGACCCAGTGAGAGGCCCGAAGCTGGCAGGAAGCACAATCGGCACACTCATGAATCATCCCTCTTTTGTACTTCTGCTTAGAATATAATTTGTTAATTTACGGTAGTTGTTATGGCTCAATTAAAGATGCCAACACAACAGAACAGGCTGGCTGGGCCTGGCTCTGTGACATGCCAAAACCAGGTAAAGCCAACTGTGTTTTCATACACGAAGATCCGCCAGTGGTTCCAAACAAGGTAGAACACCAATGATCCTTGGCTGAAAAGGAGTAATCAGATAGACAATGGTGGATAATCAGTACCTTCTCCAGCCAAATTCGGGCTTTTACTATATGCCCTGAGAATCAAGCCTGGGAAGGGCCAGGTAGGGCCTTACAGGTCAAGTGATAAAACCTGAGGAACACAAGTTACCTTTTCTAGAGAAATGTAAATATGTAAGTTTGCCGACAGCCATCATTTGCTCAGAGTCTCTCTGTAGTGGGATTCTCACTGCAAAGATGCCTGCTGGGTATATTTTTGGGATTTCCAGCTACACAGAAGCAGCCATGTAAACCCAGAAAAGGGCAATTGTACCTTCTTCTGGGCTAGTTTCTGGTTCAGCCACGGCTGTACCCACCTCCCTCTCAGTGGGTTACCAGGAGTGCCATCAGAGAGGGAAGTGGGGACATCGAAAACACTGCCCCTGCCCTGGCTTTGATAAAGACATCTGTGTCATCAATACACATGTCCCTTTTCTCAGGGACTCCAAGACGTCACTGCCAGGATGTGCCAGGCACTGTGCTCATCAGCCCTGGGAGATAGATGCTATTGGCCCTGCTGGACAGATGAGGAAACTGAGGCAGGCAGTGGGGGAGGAAGCTGCTGAGTCAGCACGGCTGCTGTGTGTTACAGCCGGGACTCCACTCAGGTCTGTGGGACTCCCAGATTTCCAGCTACGGGACGCCACGCTATGCTGTGTCCCGAAAAGAAAGTCTGGGGTGAGGCTCTCTGGCCCCTGCTGCAGCACAAACCCTGCACCCAACACAGCGTGCTCCCTGCAACCCTTAAGAGCACGTTTCAGACAATTGTTCCTGGAAACCTGCTCTGTGCCGGGCTGTGGGTCAGGGCCTGGAGGCAGTCGGGGAAAGGGCGCTCGCGGAGTAACTCGTGCTTCCTGGGAAGGAGCACCGTCGTCCCTGACCCATGGTTTCACTTCCCACGGTTTTAGTTACCTGAGGTCAACCTCAGCCAGAGACAATATTAAATGGAAAATTCCAGCAATAAATAATGCATAAGTGCTAAATTGTGCTCTTCTGAGTACCGTCCAGATCAGTCCTTCTCGGGACGTGACTCGTCCCTTTGTCCAGCGTCTCCCTGCTGCGCATACTACCCGCCTGCTGGGCACTTAGCAGCCGTCTCAGTTATCGGGGTGACGGTCATGGTATTGCAGGGCCTGTGTTCCAGTCACCCTTACTTTACTGAATAGCGGCCCCAAAGTTCAAGAGTAGAGAGGATGGCAGTTTGGATAAGCCGAAGAGAAGCCATAAAGTGCTTCTATCTCATTATTAGTTATTGTTGTTAATCCCTTACTGCGCATCATGTAGAAATTAAACTTTATCATGGCTAAACAGTATATAGAGGGTTCAGTACTATTTGGGGTGCCAGGCATCTGCTGGGGGGGTCTTGGAACATATCTCCCATGGATAATGGGGGGGAACATATCCCCCATGGATAATGGTGCGGGGGGGGGGGGGGCTTCTGCATAACGACTTGGTGTGTGATTGCAAAAGCTTTGATATCTCCTGACGAGGGGTTGTGGGCTAGAGAGGCCGGTGCCCACAGGATCCTGCAGCCTCCGGTTGGGGGCAGGGGTGGGGCGGAGGGCCCAAGCGGGGCCGGAGCAGTACCTGCATGGAGCCAGATCTGGGCCAGCGTCATCCAGGGGTGTAGCGGGCCCTGCTTGGGGGTGCTGCTCTGCAGAGACGAGGCCACTTCCGACAGTGCCTGCTCCACTCTCGAGGCTGCCACTGACGTGGCATGGATAGAGCCTGTGAGAGGTTTGGGAGAAGATGACATCAGCAGTGAAAGGCAGACCCAACCCACCAACCACCCGCCCCCTCCCACACACAGACAGGACTTCGAGACGCACACACACCCCTTTCCCCATGGCGTTTCTAGATTTTATCGTCCGTTAGAGAAATACTATTATTGCGGCTGGAAACTCAGTTTCTGTCCTTTGCTTTAGCTAATCTCTTAGGCGACAACCAGAGCACATGCGATGCTCCACGCCCCCTCTACAAGCTCGGTCTGTGCAGTGTGAGCGTTGGAGGCCGGGAGGGGTAGAGGGCTAGTACGCAGCTGGGACACACCCGTTAAAATGTGGCATCAGTAAGGCTACACAGTGAACTTGCAAAGCGCCCCTGGAAGGGCCTAAATCTAGACACAATAGGGGGTGGAGGAAGGAATCCAAAACTTGCCTTCTGAGGTGGTACTTGGGGGAGATGGGAAGCATTCTCAAGACAAACCCAGCGCTTCCCATTTCCCTCCCTGGCCTTTGGGAGGTGGGCGACACCCCTAGATTTGGAACCATATTCTAGAACATGACCTAACTGTAGAAAAAAGCTTTTGCCCTGTGTATAAGCAGATGTCTACTATTAAGGCTAATACTAGACTAGTGGAGGATGGGTGATGGCAAAGATGCCTGGGGCCTCGAGCTGCACCTGTCTCACCCTTCCATAAACCCTGCTATCTCGAAAGGCAAGGAAAGGAGCAGACGGAGCACGTTCGCTGGTCAGAGAAATTCTGTAAAAGAACTGCCATTCGGAAGTCAAATAAGTCAAATGACTCATTCCTCTTCATGCTGACCTTCTAGGGATCCTGATGGCTGGAGGCCACCTCCGTAAGCGGGGGCTCGTGCCCCTCTCTTTCCGACATTCCCTCTTGGAGGTATGGTTTCAGAACCGAGAGCAGGAGTCTCAGCTATCTCAAATTTAAAACTGTTGATATTTATATCCACCGGTGACAGTCTTAATTTATAATTCATCGTGAAGTTTAATATGGAGATACACATTGCAATATCATTAGTGGTGACTGTCAACTTCTGAGAAGGTTTAAAACAGTGATAATATATAAAGACGATGCTGACAACTCAGATTGAGTTGGTTATTCTCTGGATAAGACAAAGCTGTGAGCATAAAGATAATTTCTGTGGGTGGGGCTTTGAAGAGTCGGGTAATTTATTCATTTTTAAGAGTATTTGCAGCAATAGACTGGCCATCCGTATTGGGTTTTGATTGTTACAACATGAAGGAAACATTGGTGCCTCTTGAATCCTTCAGTGGGGGTTTGGTGCAGGTGAGTGATGGGAGGTGGACGGACATCAGCCCAGGAAACCACCTTCCGTGGGTAATCCACACATGACAGCATCCACGAGGACTAGCGATCAGCAGACACTGGTCCCATCCGAAACGTCCACGGAGACACTGGGTCCAGGCCAAAAGAATTCTTGAAATTTGGAACTCAGGGCTGTTTTCTAAGGGCGGATGTTTCACACGGGACCAAATATTGAGGACCTTTTGGCATGGACCAAATGCCTTGGTGGACATTTTGGACAGGACCAAATGCCCCTGGGAAAGGACCGCGGGGTTCTCCAGAGTGAATGCCGCCTGCCACCCAGGAAGAAGGACCTCGAGGCTCAATGCCTTTCTGATGCAGAACTGATGAAGTTCAGCCAGAAATTGATTTTGCTTAGAGAAAGTGTGTCTGTCGATTTGGGGAGGGGGTCTTGTTTTGTTTTTAACCTTATTTATGAAAAAAATAATATTTTAACGTTGATAACAAGAACTTGATGTACTTTCCTCGAGATTTTTAGTTGCAACTGTCGGTTAAGTAAACGAGGTTGTTGTTGCTATATCCTGACATTACCGAGCCGGCTTACTTTCTGGTCGACCATCCAGAACGGTGGTTTTCAACCTTGGCTTCACCTTAGAATCACTTGGGGGTTTAAAAAAAATCGCAATGCCATGGCTGCAGCCCAGACCCACTGAAACACTAGCTCTGGGGATGTGGGGGTGGGGGACAATTTGGTAATCACTTTAGTGACTCTGACGTGCAGGTGAGACTGAGACCCACTGACCTGGAGAGACAGGAAGCGGACGGTACTAACTACCATTCGGTCAAGAGGAGCTTGAAGGCGTGTTCTGCACCTGCCAGCGGGCCTGTGCTCTCACACTCCCCTGCAGCTCAACAATCTGGGGAACAGTGCGTCTTAAGCTTCTTGGCCTCAGAATCCCTTGGAGACTCTGAAAAGTTATTGAGGCCCTCTAAAGAGATTTCGTTTACTTGGGTTGTATCTGTTGCTATCTGCCGTATTGGAAATAAAAACTGAGAGGCATGTTTAAAAGAGTCATTGATTCATTTCAAAATAACAACAATAAACTATTGCTCTACAAGAAGTCTTCAATTTTTCTTCCAGGTCCTATGGTTCCTTTGCTAGAAGGACAGGTGGCTTTTGAAGGGGCTAATTTTGCTTTTTGGATTAACTGTTTTGTTTGGTCCACGAAAGAACAAATCAGAATTTATGCCAAAGTTCCTCTTCTTCGTGATATCTATATATAACTAAATGAATTAATTGTTCTCATAAAAATATGTTTCACTGTGAATTCTGGCAAATGTTGACGATAATGATAGCAGTGGTGGTTATCAGTTTTAGAGAATGTTCCAAGTTTTGGGCACCACGATTAGCTATTTACATGCATTATCTCATTTAATCTTTAAATACTTCTCCGAGGCAGGTAACAATGCCACCTGCATTATTTAGATGACAAAACTGAGATTCGATGAGGTTATGTCATTTACCTAAAGTTATATAGGCAGCAGGTGGCAAAACCAAGACTCTCATATGAGTCTGACTCTAAATCTAGCCTTGAAATGCAGCTCCGACACCACCTCCTCCAGGAAGGCTGCTGTGCCTTCCGTTTCTTCTCCCTATCATTACCCTATAAAAAAGGAGGCCTTGGGTCCTTGGTATTCCCCGTGGGTGTGGTTATCACTGTACAGACCACACTGTTTTCTGGTAAAGTTGATGTAACTTCTCTTTCCTATCAGACTGCGTGTGGCCCTAGGGGACAGGAACCATGCCTTCCATATAGGTGTTGTCAGGGCCTAACAACGCCAGGTATGCAGTAAATGTCTGTGGAATGAATGGCTGAATGAATGAATGAGTGAGTGAGTGAGTGAGTGCTGTCAGTAGACAGGTCACTGTAGGACACTTGGAGGAGAGTGGTCCCCTCTTCCGGATGCTCTACTCTCCTTCCCTAATAATGGCTCAGATGTGGCTGTCATCACATCCGACAACCTGGGCTAAAAATGGCAATAGGCATGTAGTTATAGTAAACGCTGCACCTCATTGACTGACTTGCCCCCATCTCTAATAGAACTAACTTATTTAAATATGAAGCATAACTGAGGTTTATCAGAAATCCTCTCTTCCTTCCTCTTCAACCTCTTTTAATTCATAGTCTAAACCCGGGATGGATATTAGCACATTCAGTTATGTATCAATAGCAGCAGGGGACTAACGATAATGGTAAAAGTATTTAATAGTTAACGTCTACTATTCCTAGCAATCACATGAATCAATTCTTTCATTGGATTTGAAGTAGGAGGAAAAAAAAAAGGATAAACATCATCATGAATCAGAATGGCTACCTGATTAAAAAAATATAATCAATACAACTTGTATCTTACTGTTTCATAGGACTGAAATGGTACGTATCAAAAGAGATACTGGATTTTGATTTAGGCAGGTAAAGAACTGGAAACGCTAGTCTAAGTAACATTTTTAAAGCAATCCTTTTCTTTGGGGTTCCTTTCCTTGTGGGGTGAAGAGGATTATAACCCTGAGGGACATGGGCAAACTGAGGCTTGAAAAAAATATCAGAGGGAAGAATATAAGACATATTTCTAATTTGAACTCTAAATCTCCCCCAAAAAGCAGCTTCCTAATAATCGGGGTTGACAGGTAAGCCAGGGAAAGTGCCCCCAGCTACTGGGCATCTCTTATTGATCACATTACTTTGGGAAGCACTCTTCACTGTCGTGACGCTGAGAACTGAGCAGCTGCTGTGCGCCTGCAAGTTCCTTAGTCACAGGACACGGTGGCTCAGAAAAGCCACTGGGAAACCAAAGGAACCAAGAGCGGATGCAGACAGTGAAAGCACACCCTGAAACCTGGCCTGGCGTCTGTGACCTCACTGCCCGCATGGCCCCGAGGGCACATTGGGTCCTCCTGGGGCTGAGGAGATCTGTATGTCCCCAAGCCGGCTTTTTCTTCCCTCCCACAGATGCCCAAGAGGAAATGTCATCTCGGACACCTGATACAAAGGCAAAATGCCACTTGAAGAATCCCTATGTCTAGGGTTTTCATCTGGGCGTCCCCTTGGGCTACCGTGTGTATGGGCTTGGGGTAGGGTAGGGTGGGGAGGGGAAGGCAAGGCCAGGACCACAAACTACTGTAAAGAGCCCGTTCTCCATATGCCGAGAGGACCAGGAACTAAGCCACGGACCTCAGGAAGCTGTGAGTCAAGCTCTGAACCCCTCCCAAGGTTCTCTGACCCATGCTCCTATCATATGCCGCAGCCTGTTGAGAAACCCTGTCACAGGTAGGACACAGGGAACGGCCTGCTCAAACTGCCTGTGCAGTTGCAGCCTTTCCAAAAATCCTCTCCCCGAAGCCACTGCCCCTGTGCTTCATTCCACACGGACCTCCAATGTGGCAGCCGCATACGAACCATATTTCACCCTTCAAGGTGCAGCATTCAGAGAGATCTCAGAGCTAAGAATGCTAAGCCAAAGGCAGAATAAATCACATAGCTTGGTTAAGTCTGATAACCCTGAATTTTCACAAGCGGGGCCCCTGGAAGCAATGACGCGTTCCGATAGTCCCGTTGTCGTCCTTTTGACTGTGCCGGTGGCATTAAGGAAGCAGCTGTATTCTGAGAGATGTCCACCTTCCCTCTCCCTTTATAGTTTCACAGCACGTGGAAGCTAAACTAGATCTCAGATGAAACCCTGCCTGCCGAGTGACTTGGCAAGCATCACGGTCCAGGAACAAGGGACAACTGGTACATTATGTGCAGAAGAAAACCCTCCGCCAGAGACATCGGTAGACGTCTCTCACGTGTGTGCTCAGGGTTCCGGCTGCGCTTTGCTTCCGTGCCCCAGAGTTAACTTGGGAGTTTCAAGTGTGTAAATATGGGACGATGATGGAGCATGTGGCCCCAGCCCAAGTCCCACCTCCCTGCTCGTCACCCACATTCTCTCTGCCTCATGTCGCAGGCAGGAGCAGGAAACTGCCCTCCTGGGTTTTTTTTTTTTTTCCCTGACAAGAAGCAGAGCTGCTGTGGTCTCGGGCACAAGGAGTCACCCCCGCAAGTGAAATCTCTGTACTTATTTTCCCTCGGTTCTGAAGTGATTCGATGTTATCCCGTCAATTGAATTCATTCAGCTTCCAGTTCTTAGGGGCTGTGCCCCTGAAACCACTCAAATAAGAAGAAAAACAAACAAACAAACAAAATAAAACAAAAAAATGCAGCAGCTGCACCTCTCAGAGACTCTGGATGCTAAAGGCAACCTGGATGACTCAGCATGCTGCCAGAGAGCTGTGTTTCGACGTTTTCATTTTGAGCAGGCAAAGAATTCCTGCTTCTCCAGAGAAGGCCTGGAAGGAAGTCTGTCCGGTACTGCAGACTGCGGGCAGCCCAGCGACCTTCTCACACCTGCCACCTGTGCCTTAAGGACCAGGATGTCCTCGGGGCTGACGGAGGTGGTGACTGAGTAGCAGCGATGGCTATCTTTCATTTTTTTAAAGGGGAAGGAGAGATATGGGGGTCCACTCTCATTTTAAATTAGACATATTTTCTCTGTACCTTTTTTTTAAAAAATGTTAATCATTTAAGTCTGTCCCTATTCCCTGCCAATGTTGGGACAATTCTCATCTTTGCTGGAGGTCACCCTGGTTTTTCTGAAGAAGCTGACTCGGGGTGGTGGGCTCCACAAACTGCACTGAGGTCTCCCTGCCATATTTCTAATTCTGTGAGAGCTGCCGCCTCCTCTCTTTGTAGCACGCCCACCAAGTGACGGGGACGCGGGGACTGGTGGCTGCCTGATTCTACCCAACTCCCACTGGCCGTGAGGCCTCCTGCTTGATAACCTTGCTCATCATTCTAGTGGACGCCTTCTCTTTTCATTGAGTGGAAAAGAGATCAAGACAGCCAAGTAAATCAGGACGGCCAAACGCACAGTCCCCAGACGAGATCATTTTCCAAATGACTTGAACAGAATATCGAGCACGGTTTAAACCTGACGGGATGTGTCTTCTGAAAAGGGAAGGGTCTTTCCAGGGACAGCTTTAGGGAAGGATCCCGCTGAGGCAGGAAGAGGCTGGGATGTGTGGCCACCGGTGGGCATGCGGGGGGTGGCCCAGCAGGCTGCTGGTGGGGGTTGGCAGGGCCAGGCGGGCACACGAAGCGTGGAGGGAAGCCGTTTACACGCATGCGGGAAGGTGCCAGCTGTCAGTGAGATGCTCCCTGGCTCTGGACTGGAGACAGTACCTTCTGGAGGACCACAATGGGCAGATGCTCCCATCTCTACCCTAACCTCCCAGCTGCAGGTGCACGAGGCTGTGCCTCTGGACGAGGTGCCTGGGGAGGGCTACGCATGACTTTGAACGTACGGGAACAGCCTCCCAGGTTTGCGTGGGAATCTGATTGCTGGACACACACTCTGACTTCCGTCAGAGCCACTTATTATTGACTTGTCAGTCTCCTAAAATTCCATTCCATCTTCTTTAAAGAAAGATATCACAGAACTCATTGAGGAGACTTTAATTTTAATTAAAATACTAAGAAAGAATTTATATTTAAACCATTAGGGCTAAATTTTTAAAATTACCACTCTTCCAATGCAGTGGGGTAATCAATATAGTTACTTTTTCATATACAGATGAAAAAAATAATTTATTCAGTTAAGTGGGAGCAGAGGGTGAAACAGACCACCCGACTCGTCACATCCTGATCACGATATACATTTTTGAATGTTAGAAAATGCAAAGTCAATAATAAAACGCTAGCCATAATGCAAAGAGAAAAAACTTGAATTTCTTTGGCTACTCTGAATTTATTTCTCAACTTTATTTCATTTGAGAGGCGTGCTTTTTCATTAACCTGTTTATTCTCCTCTCCAGGTTACTTGTTCCTAAAGAGAGCAGCATTTTCACTAGAATAAGTGATATGAAAAACTGAGCCAAGAACCCAAGTTGCTGTTCTTGGTTTTAGCATATTCTTAGAGAGGAGAATAAAATGTCCACACACACCTTTCTCCAAAATGATGACTGCTAGAGTGCTCAAGAATGGGGTTATTGGGGGGTGGTCCTCAATTCTTGAGGAGAGGCAGCTTGAATATGGCTTTTCCCACATGGCAGGTAACTTCTGGGAGCCACTGCTGCCTGGGCTGCAGCTGGGGGAGGAGGGTACCTGACTGAGGCTGGAAATCAGGGTCAGCTATCGGCAAACCATAAAGAAGGCACGTGTGGACAGAAGAATTAGTCAGCTGACGCCTTTACAGAAGAGGAAACGAAGGCCCAGGGAGATTAAATGAGTTGCCCAGTTCCTCTGCAGAACTGGCCCTTGAGCTCAGCCTTCCTGGCCTTTGAGAGGGTTGGAGCTATTTCTATGAAAGATAGAAAACACAAGTCCCTTGGATAAACATTTCAAGTCTCAAAATAAGTAAATAAATAAATAAACAAGTAACGAAACAAAGCTGCACTAATTAGGGCTGCTTGAAGATTTTACTGTAACCTGACTTTCTGAAAATCAAATCTTTTAAATGTATCCTTTCTTTTTCTTCTTGAAGAACCTTAATGTACTACCAAACATACCTCTTTCCTGTTACGGACTTCTGAAAGACAAAATAAAGTCACATCTAAGCTGAGCTCAATTTCAGAGGGAAAATTGACTCCCTAAGGGGTATGTTTGTCATAAGCAGTGAAGGCTCAGATCACAAGTGCACTGGTCACCATATACATTAGCATTTCCCGAGATGTAGTTCCTCAAATAGTGATGCCATAAGGCGGAAAAAATGACGAAATGAGCTTGGGAACTCTGGGTCAAAGTTAAGAGAGTCCTTGCAATTTTTTAAATTGCAGGACTTCTCAGAGCCTTTATGTGCTAATGTGAACTGTGCGTCTCTAAGAGAGAGATACAAGAGATGCACTATTTCCCAAAAATATATGACCAGGGGGCATAAGAATCCTTTGGAAAATATCATAATTCACTAATGCCTTAAAAGAACACCATCTAAAACAGTAGGCCTACCCCCAGGTAATTGCTTTGTCTCTTTTAAATTTTGGCAGATGTAGTATAAGTTTTATGATGTCTATTTAGCTTACTTTAAGAAAATTAATTATTAGAATTGCTCTTCTATGTAGCAATAATGGTTGAATTGGAGAGGAATTTCAAGATTCAACTGGTTCCCTTCACCCAAAATTTACAGACAACAGCCACCAGGGAGGCTGGGGGAAGTCTCACACTTTTGATCAGCACCAGTGGCACTGCTGACCCATCCACTGCGCACCCCGACGTGGGCATTTTTCCTGCAACGTCTTCCCAGACAAGTACTGCCTCCTCAGCATTGACACCCAAGCGGAAGCGGAAGGATTAGAACCTCGGGAGAGATGAGCCCCAGGTGGCACAGTGGGCAAGCAGGGGGGCAGCTTCATGTCCACGCCATCTCAACATTCCCCACAATCAACAACCACAACACACGCTCCGTGGTGGGGGAGGGAGGAAGCGTGATTCTGGAGACCCTTGGCAAGGTTAACAGATAGACAGGTAAGCTACTTACTAAATGAAAAAAGGGAGGGAAAACCATGAAAGTATACTTCTGGAGAGTTGCCTTGGAACAACAAATCAAACCAAAAATTAAAACCAAGAATTAAAATGAAACATTTGAAAAATCAAAATTAAGTCTAAAAAAGCAAATAGAGTTCTAATAACCTTCCAACTGTAAGTCTGGCTGTCTGGACTCAGATTTCAATTCAAGAAGGACACATAGTTTTCCACTAACAATGATTTTTTTTTTTTTTTAATGCCAAAAGAGGGCCAACTGGGCACTCCCCTCCACATTTAAATGCTCACCCAGCACATGAAAGCTGACCGATTCATGTAGTGTGTTTTGTTTTCAGGGCAGGAAATTCCAAAGGGAAGGGGAAAATAATCAAACAAGAGGTTTTCAGATCTTTCCACATATTAACCCTGATTATGATTCCAACGGTTTGTAGGGTTGGGCTAGTTTTCATTTCTATGAAGTCAAAGGACTGGAGGGAACAATTCATAAAAAAAAAAAAAAATCAGGTCTTGGCTATCTGCCCTAATGGAAAGAGTTGGGATTCAAATTCATAACAAGTTTCATCAGGAAAGTCCACACTTATCAATAAGGTATGGTGTATCTTCCCTTTCTCTAACTAAACGTATCTACAGGGGGAAAAAAGACTCGTGGATGCTTCAGTCTTATTCGAAACACTTAGTTACAGGCTAGGTGTTCCCTAAGGATGGGAGGAAGATGACTTATAGCTTCACAAATAATAAACAGTTAAGCACTGCTTGGGACACAGTATTCAGCAGAAAGCCCAGTGTGTGCTCATCACCCCAACAATTCATTAATTAATCTGATGTGAAAGTGCCTCACCAGATGAGTCACAACTTCGGTCTTAATGGTTTTATGGAACACGGGGTCCTTGTGATGCAAAGTGATAAACACCCACAGCGGGTGGAGGTCAGCGGGTTTGCTGTGCAAACAAAAAGGGATTGGGCAGTGGGAACATATGAAATTCTACTGGAACAGTATGATCCCGCTTTATGGCAATAAAACCGGGCAAAAGTCGATGTAAAAAACAAATATTTTTCCCCCCCTGGAAAAACTGAAGTTGGCGATTGCCCTTAGGTGTTGCTTTATGGGAAGATATCTATTTTCAGACACAGATTCAAAAACAACAGAAGCCGTTTATGAGCATGATCTTTATCTTCCATTGCATAAAACTGGGATTTCTATGAAAGCGAGGTTCAGAATGCGGATAAGTTAAGTCAGAGCGCTCCTGGGGTTGGAAGGTTCATTTTAGGTTGATATCCTCGTTTCTGCCTGGATGTGTGTGTGTGTGTATGTGCATGTGTATGTGTGCGTGTGTGTGTGTGTGTGTGTGTGTGTGTGTCTGTCGTCTGTCTGTCTGTAAGTGTAACACAGCAGGTCAGCTCTCCAAAGGATGAGCGCTTTAGAGAAAGCAGCCCTTTCTGGCAGCAGTTTCCCAGCACGAGCTTTCGTTCAGCATAGAACAGCGCATTTGGAACAGAGATGAGCCCCTTATAAATCACAAACGCAGAGATTAAAATTTCTGGCAGGGCTGCCGGGAAAGTGAACATTAAATAAATGAGTGGAAGAAAACAAGGGTGGACTCTCCTGCTGAGATCCATATTTAGGTCCCATTTTAATACAGGGATTTTTTTTTTTTCATCGACATGTTCCTAAATACCCTAAAACAGACTTTTACATTTCTCCATTATTTAAAAGCAAGGTTAGATCAAAAGAATGCTCAATTTTTCTGCAGAGTTTTCATGACACAAACGCTACATTTTCCTTCCTTGCAAATGGAAATTAATTTATAATATTGTTTTTCAAAATGCAGTGCACTGGAATCATAAGAGGGTGTTTTATAAATGCAGATTCCTGAGCCCCACCTCAGGCTCAGTTGAATTATAAACTCTGGGGTGGGGCCCAGGAGGTCTGTAGTTTTTAAAGTTCTCTGTGCGATTTTAACACACAGTAAAGTTTGAGAATCCCATACATAGTTCAAGAGCACATGACCATTATCTTTAGAACATTAGGTTGATGATTATGTACTTGTTGAATTAATTTCTAAATTGAAAACCAGAAATATTTAGAAATAAATTATTATTTGCCAATTGTTCTAATTTGCCTTTAAAAAATAGAATTCCTATGTATTTACATCATATTTTTTCGTATATTTATATCATATATTTTCCTACGGGAAAACACAGAAGCGCCCAAGAACTAGAATCAGTATTCTGGAAAAGCTTCTATTTATTTCCTTTACTTTTCAAAGAGAAGGTGGGAGCTTGGGCACCAACCAAAACCTCCTCCCGTCCCCAGTGAATTTTGGATTTTCAAATTAGCAAGACTGTCTCTCAGATAAATTTGATGGAGTTTCCTATCCAGCTTATCAGTTAGGAAGATTATCAGAAAATGAAACATCAAACAAATGAGACGGATTTAACGAGAAAGGAAAAACCATAAACCATGTTTACACAGAGAGGGTTCCTGGCGGGGACCTGGGTCACTGAATGAATGAGCTGCTGGGGGCCACACAAAGGTATCGGGTTTGGGATGAGGATGAAGATGAGAAGATACAAACAGGTGGAGAGGAGACTCGGTTCTTGAAAGAGAAGAGGAGGAGGAGGAATCTGACACTAAAAAAGTGAAAGAGAAAAAAAAAAAGAAAAGGATAAAAGCAACAAAACTTTAGAAACAAAGAAAAAATAAAGTAGCTTTTAATATACTCACATAAGCTGCAAAGAAAATGAGGTCATGTAATACACAATCATTCCTCTACTTGATAATAGAACACAAGTATTCTTCACAGAAAACAAATTGGTTGTTTTTCTACTGGTTATTTAATGGTTCTGCCACAACACCATGGAGTAAAAATAACTCGGGTTTTACCTGGGCCCACATTCAGCAGTACGAGCCACTGAAAAGAACCCACCTTTAACCTACGACATCCAGGACATTCTGGAGGAAACTATTTGCTTTTCAATCGGAAAGGGGCAGATCTCGACTTTTCTTAGATTTGCTTTTAGCGGGAAGCGCTCACATAAAGTTTGTTTGAACACTGAGGTTTTCCTAGGTGCAGATACTGAGACGCAAGGACTTCCTCGTGGTCCCGCCTCCTGATGATGGAGAGCTAGGCTTTCTGATCTGGTCTATGATTGGGCACTTGCTTCACGTCTTACAGCTGGAGGGATACACAGCAATGGGGAGACCACCACAGCGAAAACGAAACATTTTCCCGGCCAAAATGGACCCAACTTTCAAGTTTAAAGAATTATTTTTCTTTGGATAGGTGTCTGGTAATATCTATCAATGATTAAAGATAAAGTTCCCATATTCCACATCCTGCTTTGGAGGCCAAAGGAAGAAAAAAAAATTTTTTTTCATCTTCCATTCAAGGAACTACCAACTTATTCAAAAAAAGATAGTGATTCATAGCTTCGAAGTTACAACGGTCACTCCATTTGATTCCTCTTTTCCGATGGCTGAGACCATCAGATGACAGAGGTGGGGAGGAGACAGAAGTGCTATAGGAGGGAAATTGTATTTTTTTAGAGGAGCTTTTTCGGTTTGCCACATCCATTTAATAAAACCAGTGTCCACTCTATTAGCCACAGTGCGCCTGGCCCGTCCAAAGCTTCTGGACATGGGTGTCCCTTATGTTAGTCCACAGATCTGCACATGGGCGATTTCAGAGGTGGAAAACCATATTCTAGTTAATTAATCACTTCCCAAATCAAGAAACTGAGCCTATATTTTATAATGACCTGGATGTAGAATAATGGTAGTGTGGTTATACATTTTTATTTAAAGTTCTCATCTGTTTGACATATATAATGAAGTTATGACAAGTGAAATATGGTGTCTGGGATTTGCTTTAAAACACTCTACAAAAACTAAGTGTGGGGCACGAGAGATGGATGACAAAAGAATGTTAGTTGCCGAAGGCTGGCGGTAGGTACCTGGGGGTTCGTTATATTAGCATCTCTATGTTGGTATACTTGCAATTTGTCCACAATAGAACTTAAAAAAAAAAAAATAGAAAAAAATTTTAGTTCTGGAACATAAAGTGATCCAAGAGGGCCTGTGGCTTCACAAAGGGGTCAGTGTGGGTGATTCAGAATTGGATCACAACAGCGGAAGGTCCCCATGGCTTTGGCCACACGTCCTTGCTGAGGCCGGCGCTGGACGGAAGCCTGTGCCCTTTAAACTGGGGGAATTTAGAAAAGCAGTAAAGTGCATCATGGGCCAACATTGTTAGCAAGCTGTCACCTGCCAGCACGGGGGTCTCTCTACCACAGCCGATCTCGGACTCACTTCTGTTTTGATTTGGGACCTTTTTTTTCCTTTTTCTTTCCTTTTCTTTTTTAAACCTTGGATAAATTCCTTTCCTCGTTTTCTCGAGAGCCCAGCTGTTTTCCTAAATGAGCAGTGCTGCGGTGGACATTCAGAATGAGCCAGCCCCTGGCAGCACCCCGTGCACCGGTGACAGTGACGAAGGGAAGGAAAACGGCTGGGATCGTGCTGGATGGATGAGTCTGGGACGTGCAATCTGGGCGCCATGGGATACGACGTTGCTGTGGAGAAGAATGAGGACCATCTCTGCGGATGGGTGTGGAGGGGTCCTCAGAATGTGCTGGGGAGCGAAAGATGCCAGGTGCTGAACAGCACATGTACTATGCTGTTTTTTTTTTTTTTAATGTAAGGGGACAGGGAAAATAATATTTATGCTTACTTGCATGAAAAAACACTGGAGGGGTCAATAAAAATCTAATAAAAACGGTTGCCTTTAGGGCAAGACAAGATGGAGGTGGGGATGGAACCTGCCGGATTAGAGTTAACCAAGTCCGCGGGTCCTTCACAAGACGGGCCGTCCAGGTGGACGGATAAGGACGAGCGGCCCTCTCCTGTGCTGCCCACCAAGCGGAACTTAAAATATTTATTCGGTTCAGTGATGGAGATGGAGGCATCTTTTCCATTTTTCAGGCAGGCCTTTCTAATCGGTGGGTCTCCTCGATTTCAAATATTATTTTCAGAATGTGCCACTCTCATTTACAACCAGCCTGTGATGGATAAGGCCTCCATTTTTCTGATTCCCTGGCCTCCTTGTGTTAGTCACTGGTGGTGTGTGAACTAGCAATGCGGGGATCTGGGGGGGCGGGGCCGGTGAAAGGAGTCTTGGAGGGCTTCCTGTGGATAGCACAACAACAAACAACAAAATAGTCACTGGCCTGTGCCCAGGGCACCTGCTCTCTCAATCTTCTCCAACCCCCTGGGCTCCTGAGTGAGGGTGGAGCATAAACACCACCAAAGACCAGGGTAATGGGAAGGACCCCGCCTGAGCCACACTGATATGCCTCACCTGGACTCTATGGCATCTGAGAAAGCTTCACCTGAAGAGGGAGACCCCCAAGGACTCTAGGAAAAACAACCCAAGGGGAAGAGAATGGGTGACAAGGGCCGCATTTACTTTCTGCCACTATCTGTATTCAAAGTGATGTGGCATCAGAGTCTCGGGGAAATGAAGGTCCCAGCCAGAGGAGGAAGCTGCTGAATGAGCTTCCCCTGCTTCTCTTCTCTCCCATGTCCAAGCCTCACCTTGCAGAGGTTGGTCCCGACAGCCTACCTTCCCTTTCCAGCAACGGGGAGGCTCAGACAGTGTCTCCAGAGGGGCTGGACCCACGAGCAGAACTGTGCCGGGCTATTCCAAGTCAGAGCGTCTGCCTGGCTTGCAGTCTAACCCCGAGGACTGCTGATCAATGGCCAGGGGTCAGGCCACTGCAGGGGGACAGCTTCTCTGTGGCCTAGCCAGCCTGCATTTCGAGCAGTGGCTGCCAGCTGCTCTAAACTGCCCTAATTTGCAATGCATGCTGCTCCCCATGCCCAGTGTTCTTTTGACCTTGGAGTCCCATGGCCTGGGGATTAGACTTCTCAAGCCTATTTAAAAGTTGGTGAAAGGGGGCCTAGCACAGGGATGCAGTCTGCAGGCAGCTGTGAAGATGGGCTTGAGCATCACACCTGGCTCCCAGAGGCCCTATCTATCCCTCCCATTCCAGCTGAGGTGAGGTTTTCCCGGAGAGGACCGTGCATGTCTCAGGGCTGCTCTCTTGTTTCCTTTGGAAGGGCTTGGTCGAGGGCTGGGGCCTGGCCCAGGGTTAGCAGAACCTGGAGGCCCCTTTCACGAAGCCGGTTCATAAAGGACCAGGCACACCCAGAGAGGGCTTACGCCTCACACGGGCCCCTGCGGGAAAGCGGGAGAAGCGCCAGCGCCAGGTTCTAGATGAGGTGCTGGAACTGCCTTTGAGGCTCACACTGAAATGCATTTCTTAATATTTTGTGGGTCTGGAGAGTCCTCCAAAGTGTCGCTGAATAGTTGGTATTGCTATGATCATTACGTGCTTGGGGTGCTGGAAATTACAGAGGAATATTTTCTCCTCTGTACTTAGGCAAACGTGGAAACACGAATAAAGAGGTGTAAATATTTGCTCCAGGCCTCTCCCTGTGGGAGGTCAGAACCCACCTGCCTCCCTACAGGGTCTTTTGCTGGGCGTATGTGTGTTCACATGTGCAACTGAATGGAAAGCAAAACCTCGATTTTGGCAAGGCCTGAAATCTAAATCGAGAGAGAAACGAACAGGCAGAGGGGAAGCTTGACAGAGATGATGGGAACGATCTAATTTCAGTTTCAAATTTTAGGCTCCACGAGCAAGGGGAAGGAGAGAAAGACTTTAAAGGGTTGTACTGGGAAAGCAGTATCACTGCCCTGGCCGTGAACATCCACTTGAAAAAGACACCAGAGAAAATAGCACCTCAATTGAGAGTTTCACCGATTGGCATGAGAATTTTCCCACCCCCGTCCCTGGCTGTTTTCACCCCATGATGCTTGGGGCCAGGCCCCATATCCATCCCCTCTGACTCTTTATTCTCACCTGTCTCGGGATCGCTGAAGTCTGGCAAGGTAATTGTATTAAGCTGTCGTCTGTCAGCAATGGTTCTATCTAAGAGGCTGCTCCCACGTCCAGAATCACTGCAAAACACAGCTACAAATGTCAGTCATTTGGAGGGTGGGCGGGGAGAAGAAAGAATCAACCAATACCGACTCCTGATGTGCGTTTTTTTATGTCCTTTCGCCCCTTTCCAGGCATCCTGCTTCCTGGCTCGGCCTGAGCTGGCATCCATTTAGGCATTCAATACCACAAAGGCGGCTTAAACCACACCCACAGACCCCTGCTGGTGGTGCTCGCCTCTTTTGTGTCATTATAAGATACTAACATGGGAAAACTACAAGCTGGTTCTCCATCCCCTTACAGGGGAAACTGGCTTTCTGCGCTGTGAGGTCTCAGACCTCATCGAGCCCATGCACACCCTCCCAGAGCTGTCTTTGTGCATCCAGAACTCGGGACCCCAGCGCCTCTCAGCCCTCGCTGCACACGAAGATCACCGGGGCATGTCTGAAAAACACCGAGGCCCAGGTCCCACTGCAGAACTAAAACACCAGGAGTTCTGGGGCAGTTGACGTTTTTCAAAGCTCCCCAGGTGGTGCTAATGTGCAGCTGGATTCGAGAACCGGTTCCCTGCCCCACCCCCTCTACTCTTCAAAGGGCGATCCTCGCCAAGGCCTTGCGTGTGTCCCCCAACAAGCCTTTTAGATAAACCGTGTGGTCCATACCCCCATTTACCAGACAAGGAAAAGGAGGTGTGAGGTCACGAAATGGGCTGGTGGCTGGCAGAGCCGGGGCTGTGGCCCCCCTCTGGGGTTCCTGTTCCTAAGCTGGAGAGAGTCCGGCCTTGGAGAGATGTCAGCAGGGCTGTGGCGCCAGCCCCCAAGGCGGGAGACCCCACCCGCTTCTGCTCCCTGCACTGAACCCCCTCTCCAGCTGCTGCTACATCACTGATCACATCAGCACATCAGGCCCAGCTGGAGGGCAGTACAGTGAAGGGATCTCAGCTCACACAGGCCGTTTTGTTGTGTTTTGAATTCTAAGACACTTGTAAAAAAAAAATAATTGCATTCTTTCTTTTCCCTCTATCATGATATTCCTTTCAGAAAAGCTCCAGAAAGAAGCGTATCTGTCTCTCGAGTTTTGAGTCTTTCATGCTTTTCTTTGAATCCATTTTTTTTTTCAATCTGGGGGCTCTAAGAGTGATATTTTTTGTTAAGTTCAAATTCTACAATAAAGGGACACAGTTTCCTTCCTCTATGCAGCTGCTGTTCAATGTGATACAAATGAGATTTGCTATGAAACTTAATATGGTTTGCAGGCTGCAATTTCCATGTTCAGTGATGTAGTTAGAGAAATCCACAGGAAACAGAAGGAAACTTGCTTCAGTACAGACTACTTGTCAGCCTATACTTATTACATCATTGAGTACGTTTTTGGAAACTGTTCTATTAATTATTTCTGCAACTGAAAAAAAAATATCTCTAGGCAGAAGGCATCATCAAAGTACATGCAAATTTTCATTAATTACATTAGTTACTAAATATTTCTCCCATTTGGTCTGTTCATGTATGTGTTTTTAATATAAACATCACCAAAAATATTACAAAAAAAACTGAATGTTGCAATGGCTCCCCACTTAGAAGTTTTCAGAAGACATTAGTTCAAAATAGAGTGATATTTTTCATCACCCTGTGGATTTCGGGACACACCACCAGGTGTTGGCGTTGCAAAGGAAGGATCTTCCTGGCTTTTCGGTGGACCAAATCTAAGGAAGTGGATCAGAGATGTTTGTCTCAGCCATCACCCTGCGGGCTTCCCATCTCACCAAGTTTCAGAGCACAGGGTTGGCTGCCATGTGTGATGTTGGGTCTTGGAATGCAGCCAGGGGTCTGGGTTCTTATCCAACATCTGTCCCTGGGACACTTTCTCCATGCCTCAGTGAGTTCCCTATCAGATGAGGATAAGGATTATCTACCTACATAGAACTGTGTAAGGCTGAACTGAGGTCATGTGGGTAGCAGATTTAGACAAGTTATAACTTCTAGGCACACACCTGGTGTCATTATGAACACATATATCTACAGACATGCATCTGAGGTTCATATGGCTGGCTAATTTCTGAAGACGGCTTATTCCCAGGCTTCTGGTGCAATGGTAGGTGTCGGGGAGCTGAGTGAAGCACCTCCTCCGATTGAAACCAAAATCTTAACTTGTCAACTTCACCCGCTGGTAATGACACAGCGTCTACTTCCCCTCAACCATCTGAGAAACTATATGCAGTTACATTCCTTAATTTATTCCCCATAGTTCCTCCTGGAAACAGCACACACACATAACTGTTCGAAATGGAGACGCTTTTGTTTCCACTCTGAATGGCGCTGCTGTTGGAGAATTTTGCTGGATGCCTTAAGCAATTTTCAGTGCTTCATGTATGGGTTGTGGAGTTTTACCCAATCAGGATGTGCCTTTGCTGTGACCCGCGGAATGTGGAAGGAGGGGCCAGCCTTGAGTCTCCTAACTCTCTCACTCTGGCCAGTCTCTTCCACGAAAGCATGAAAGTTGCTTTTCTCCCTCTCCTTGGGACACCGTCTGCTTGGGCACCTCCTGCGGACCTCCTACTGCCCCCCACAGCCCAGTCATCTCACCTCTTCTCTGCCCAGCCCTTGGGCTGCTAGGAGCACCTGCCTAAGGAGGGTGGCGGGAAGGGGAAGGAAGGGAAACCACTCCTGATCGGTGGTACTGATAGAGAATTTAGGGAGAGAAAACTAGCAGGAACCCCAAATTCACGGTGCATAAGCTGAAGATGTCCACATATGGAGATACACACGTCCAGGTAATTTCTCTTCCTTATTGGGCCTGATAATTCCAAGTAAATTGTAGTGATGGTTAAAGTAATAGCGGAAATTGGAAGCATCTCTTGGAAATCCTCCATCTTCCGTAGCCACAGAGGTGGCCTAGGAGTGGTGGTGGTTCCAACTACGAGTTAGAGCCTGGAGTTCCCATCATAGCTTCACCTCTTCCCAGCTCCTGAAATAGTGCCCAGCAGTCGATAAATACTGGATGTAAGAGGGGGCTTTGAAAACGAGACCAGAGCGGGGCAGGCAAGAGAGGCAACGCCTGTTTTGGTCCAGGATTCTCAAAGTGAATTATGAGAGTCAAGGCAGTTGCCCAACATCCCTGAACCACAGCCTTCTCATCAGTAAAATGGTTATAATATATCATGACATGTGCCTGTTTTATGGGGCCACTTTTAAGATGAAGCCAGACCATGCTTGCTTTGTAAAAGTTCCACCGAAATGGTTCTGACTATTAATATGAAATGGGGTCTCCAACTTCAAATTGAGGTTAGAGCAAAGCAATCTTTAAATTAAAAAAAAAAAAAAACAACTTTAAATGCTATTCATTAGTAAGTGATTGAAATAAGAATTCGAAAGAAAGCATTTTCTTCTAATCCCATGGCTACATGATAGAGGTGGTCCAAGTGGCAGTGATGAGAGAGGGGAAAGAAGTAGTTAACAATAATAAATAAAAATAAAAGAAGCTGGTTGTCAGCTAGAGGCAGCATGTATGGTGGAGGGAGCTTTAATGCTAGACAGACCTGGGTTCAAATCACCGCTGTACTATTTAATTGAGAAAACTTGGGCAAATTATTTAGCCTTGCTTAGCTTCAATTTTGTTCTTTATGAAAAGGGAAGGACAGTAGCTACCCTGCAAGGCTCCTGCAGACACTGAAGATCACACAGAAAACGGCCTAGCACAGTGCTGGCAGAGCAGGGTACCGCCATCCCTAACTGAAATTCTGGGAGGCCGCTGGGACCTTCTGCTGAGGCTCTGGTCAGAAGTCACACTGGCCAAGTCAAAATGCACAAGGACGGAGGGGGCCTTAAACACTACTAAGAGAGAAGATAAAACACGAGACATATTTCTAGCCAGGGCAAGCAAAATTGCAGACCTAGAAAAATAAATCCAGGCTTCTGAAATGACGAGATGCCCACTTGTCAAATGTACACTCGAGAGAATGGCACTGTCCATTTTCCTCACAGCGAGAGACGGGCTCTCAGACTGCAGGCGGAGTGCTCTTTGCAAGCTGTCTAAGGCTCGGTTCAGCAGCCAGCTCACAGTGATTCTCCTTCAAGTAAAAACAAGTAGGAGGAACGAGCAGCAGAGAACACGAGCTGGGTCTGCTCTCAGACTGGCCCTGTCACTGCCGATGTCATCCTCTGTGCCCCATCATCACACTGTTCTGAAGGCCTGTGCCAGCCTCAACATGGAGGTAGGAGAGGGTGGGGAGCCATGGGTGCCCCCACAACTGATAAGGCTCAGAAACAAGGGTGCCCTGAGCCGGGGAGTCAGAATGGACCTTCTCCAGTTAGAAACCGACCACCTCCTGCCAAGAGGCTGTCTGCTGATTTTTTTTTTTTTTTAAAAAAGCAGGGATGCTTCTCACGCACTTATTCATGAGATTCTACTCTCTTCTAAAAGCCGGTGTGAGCTGATCATAGACTCAAGCTGAGGGACCCAGAGCTGCCCTTATCTGGAGGATTGCGAAGCTTGCTGTCCCTCGTCAAGACACAGCCCTCCCTTCTTGATGCTTTATTCTATTGCCAGGGCCACATCCTCCTGACCATACTGGGGAAGATGTCTAAATTTGCACAATGCTAAGGGCTACAGGAGAAATATTTAATTATATCTTAGGAAAAAGAAAGTTAAAAAAATAAATGGGAAGCTCCTTAATAGGGGCTGCTCGATTATAAACTCCTCCCTCAAGGCTTTCAGGAGTAGCTGGAGGGCAGAGTAGCTGCTGGGAGGAGTAGCTGGAGGGAGGAGTAGCTGCAGGGAAGAACATAGCTAGAGGGAAGAATAGTTGGAGGGAGGAGTAGCTAGGGAAGGAGTAGCTGTAGGGAGGAGAAGCTGTGGGAGGATAGCTAGAGTGAGGGTAGCTAGGGAAGGAGTAGCTGGAGGGAGGAGTAGCTGGAGGAAGGATAGCTAGAGGGAGGAGTAGCTGGGGAGGAATAGTTGGGGGAGGAGTAACTGGGGGAGGATAGATGGTGAAGGAGTAACTGGAGGAGGAGTAGCTGGAGGGAGTATGGCTAGAGGGAAGAATAGTTGGAGGGAGGAGTAGCTGCAAGGAGGAGTAGCTGGGGGAAGATAGCTGAAGGGAGGGTAGCTGGGGGAAGAGTAGCTGTGGGGAGGAGTAGCTGGGGGAAGATTAGCAAGAGGAAGGCTAGCTGGGGGAGGAGTAGCTGGGGAGGAGTAGCTGGAGGGAGCAGTTCTGCGATGGGTCCACCTCAGGCCACCCCCTCCCCCAGCCAGACGCTGCGCCTGGAGCCAGGGCTCCTCCCTGCTCTGGCCCTGAAAGATCCGTCAGGAAACGGAGGAAGTATGGACACAGCCCAGGCATTTGCTTAAGTATTTTTTAAAAACTTTCCAATTCTGCTATTTTTTTCTCTTCACATTCAATATTCTTGGTTGCTAAGTGGGAGGAAATGTGGGGAGGTGGGAGAGGTGTGGAGAACTGAGGGAAAATTGGCAACATGAATGCTGATGGATTTATTTTCTCCTTTCTAAAGGGGGGTACAGGCAAAGTAATCTGCTCCAGTACGGAAGCAACAAGCCTGGGGGCATCCCCTGTTAGCTGGGCTTGTGGCAGAGTCTCCCCCAAATCCTGCTGCTTCTGATAGGCCGGGAGTGAGGGGCTTTTAGGGAACACAGCTATGGGCATTTTCTATTTGTGCTTAGAGACTTAGAAAAGTAGAATTTAAAAAAAAATTAAAATGACTTTTATTTTCAAAACATACCCACAAAAGAGAAGAAGCCAGTGTCATGATTATCTTTTCCCCAAGAAGCCGATGGGAGCACCGGGCACAGGGATGTGTCACAGGCCACGGCTGTAAAGGGTACATGAGTGTGACTCTGGCCACCCTCACTCTGCAAGGGGCGGCATGGCTGCCTGCTGGGTGTGGAACTGGACGGGGGGCTGGCTTTCCAGGAGGAGCACCCCCACCTCGAGCTGCCCTGTTCACTGTACCTGTGGTCACCAGTCTGTTAATGTCAGCTCACAAAGACCCGTTCCTTAACGGGGCCCCGATTTCAAACTTTTTTTTAATTGCGGAAACTTTTGTAAAACCAAACCTCACACGGAACCCCACCTGCTGCTTCCCTACCATCCACCCCACCTTTCCTCTCCCTGGGCTGGCAGCCCACAGCCCGGGGCCCCCAGCCCATGTGCCTGTCTCCCAGTGGGCTGACTGGGCAAGCCACACCCTTAGTACCCACTCATGATTTACACGTTCTCAGGCTCCTTTTAAGAGCATAATGTGGGCTGTCCATACCTCTCGCTATGAACTTGAAAAATATTCTGCGTGAATGAACAGTTGTTTGAATGGAATCATTACATCCCTTTTTACTAAATTACTTTCTTTATAGGGCAGGGCACACTTAGGAATCTAAACATATGCCAGGAAAAACTGCCCAAGACATTGCAAATGGGCACAATCGGTGTTGGGTGTCTTTCGGTGGCAATCTGGGGGTTGATTAGTGGACTAGTCCCAGGGCATCTACCCTGTCGGGTGGAACCCTTGGACTGCCCAGGACCAACCAGGCCACTTTACGGCTCTGCAGGGCAGATTTAGCCTGCAGGGAACTGAGAGGAAGGCGAACACACTTTGTCTGGTCAATACACGCTCAATTTCCACCCCGTAGGCAAGATAACCCCAAACAGTATATTTCATTGTCCTATGGGACATTGTTTTTGCATTTATTTGCACATTCATTTCAGTATATCTATTTTTCAAATTCTTCTTTCAACGGGCCTTAACATTTTATTGATTCCCTCATTAGTTAATGAGTCAAATAAAATCTTTGATACATGCTTATTTTCTATTTGTTTGAGTCACGATTTTAACTTTTTGAAAATTATACTTTATCATGCCAATAGTGATCTCTACTCTCCTTAGTAGGATGTAGCCTGTTGTCTATGCGGGTCTTTTAAATACTACTTCGAGAATCCCATCTGGAATATATAACTGACCAGTCCACCCATAAATTACCAGAAAGATGATAAGACAAAGGAGTTAAAATCTGGTTGAAAGAAATCAGAGAGTCATCAACTGTGAATTGAGCCTCGTGGGCCACCATGACAACAAAGGCAAGAGAAGCCGAAGACCTAGAGCCTTCACCAGCCACTGGGAGAAAAAATCCCCTTGAAAATGGAGGATGGGAGGCTCCACCCCAATTATCCGCTATTCATAATGACCTGGAGGTACACAGGGGTGACAGAGTGAATGCCTGCTAAATGCCAGTCAGAGGTGGCGCTGATAGGTAGAAACCCATGCAAAAACCACGCAGAACAGGTCCTGCGGGCCTCTTACCTGGGGTTGGTGAGGTTGTAGCAGGATTTCCATATCTGCAGCATGTGCTTGCAAGTGAGCAGCGCCTCGTCCGGGCCCCGGCAGAGGGACTCCAGCCGCACTTTGGAAAACAGTAGTCTGGGGGGCAGAGGGAACAAAGGGAGAAAATGACACCGCTTACGCCAGGTGGTCCCCACCGAAACGGACCCAGACTCACACCCAGAAGCTGCTGGACTCGTGCAAGAATGGGGTGTCCACGTGTTTGATCCAAGGTAAGCAGTTAACAGTGGGGCCAAAGATTCCAAAATGCCCGGCTCAGCCTATGGCTTTGCCTGTTTCACCACGAGGCGGGCACGATGCGACCGTTTGTGGTCAGGTGACATGCACCAGAGTGGTAATTTTACTCAGAACACAGGGATTTTATTAAGAGCATACTTTTTTTTTTTTTTTTTTTTTAGAACAAAACCCACTTATCTGCAAGACTTTGAACATCTGTTCAAAGTAAACCTTGATTTATTTCCAAAATCACACGGGAGATGGGACTCCTGTATAATAAATCTTGATTCATTTACAAAAGCACGCAGTTGATGTAGATATCTACAAATAACCATCCACGATGATCCTTGTCACGTGAAGGTGAATGGATCTCACGAGCTTTGAAAAGCCTGAACTCATGGTGCATAAAGAAGGGGGCACCTGGCCAAGGCCCTACCCTCTTCAGTCTTCCCCCTGGGACTTGTCCAGCTCACTCGGTAACCACCATCTCCTCCTACTTTTGTTACCAACAGCGGCTTCACCCTCCATCCAGACCTTTGAGCACTTAGCTTAGACCCTCCTCTCATTCTTGGCCCCTCAGATTTACTCTATCCCGAAATTCCACTCATGGCCCTCTGTAGCCATCAGTTCTCTTGGTCCTGGTCTCATCGCCATGACCTTTTTGAGAGCCCTGGCACGAGCCCAGACACCTTTCTGATGGTCTCCCTGTCCCCTTGACTTGCCTGGCTCTAAGAAAGAAACTGTGTTAGAAAGATCTCCAAAAGTCATTTGCATTCCCAGCTCAAGACACCACAGTGAATCCTGACTGTCTGTTATAAGATATCAAAATTCCTTGTCGCATCCTTTAAGGCACACCACCCACTGGCCACTCCTGTGTCGCCATCCTGTTCTGTGCCATGCATCCCATCGGATGGACTTTCCTCCTACAATACAACTCACTGGCCGAAGGCTCTGCTTCTTCATAGCTCTATGAATCTACATGCCACACCCTCAGTCTCAGTCTCTACTCATCCCCGTCTCTCCTTAATTCTTCCTAAAACCCCACCTCATCAAGTAAGTCTTCCACTGATACTGCTTTTACACCTTTATAATCTCTACTCAGTATGTACCATATCAGCTGGCATTCAGTTGTTAATAATGATAAAAAAAGAAACAGAGAGAGAGAGAAGCTCCTGTTTACCAAAGGCCTTCTCAGTTTGGCACTTTGCAAACAATATCAACGTCATCTTTGTAACCCGCCCTTCTCAGCAGGTGATGTTTACCTCCTGTCAATAAAAGAACCTCAACTTCTGTCTCTGGCCTCTCTTGCCCAGGGCCTAGAATTGTGCATGGAGCTCGATGGGCCTTAAGTTGCATTTGCGCACTGACTACTTTCTCTATAAACCAAAGAAGATAAAGAAATGTGTTTCTAGTGACTTGTTAGACATAAAAGAGAATTTCTCAACCATACGCAATGTGGGCATCCTAAGCCGTCACCGCCCAAGCTCAGGAATGAGTTAGTGCCAACTGCTTCCTCCAAACAGAACACCGGATGCCCAGGGGGATGCTGGAGGTTCCCAGGGTGGCAGATTCCTCAAGCCTGCGTTTACAGATGCCTGGGATGATGGGACGATGGCCCAGGTCCCTGATCTAGAAGCAGGTGGGCATAAAGAAGGAGGCCAGCCTTGGGAATGACTCAGCTTCTGCTCAAAAACATCTCAGGAAGTAGAAATATCCAGAGGCCTTTCCGGGACCACCTACAAGGAATGATGGCCACTCAGGGTGTCTGGAAACTGACTCCTGCTGATACCTTCATGAGCCCGGAAGATGGTGGGGTTACTTTACTGCCAGAATCTCCCACCAAACTGAGGTCAACTGGGAGATGTGTTACAAAGGAATAAGCTGCCAAAGGGTCACCTGTCAGCTTTTGGTGGAGACTTATCAGGGTCCAGAGGCCCTCGTGGATGAGGGCTGGTTGCCAAGCAATTCTGGCCAGGAGAGACCCCAGCTAGGGCCATGGTGATGGTCTCTGGCGGGGGGGGGGGGGGGACACCGAGCTCCTCTGGCTGAGGCAAACAGGCAGAGGGCTAGCTCTAGAAACAACTAACTATCCATGAGCCCTTCAACTGCACCCAAAGCACCAAACCCCAGAGCCCGTCTCCAAGCCTCAGCTTGGGGGAACAGCTCTGTGCAAGGCTTCTTGGCTGGAAAAAGAACGTTTAATTAACATGAAATAACGGCTTTCCAACGCTTGACTCAGGATATGGAGCCAAAAAGGTGTGGGCTGAATTCAAGAGAACCAGACAGGAAGAACAATAGTAGAACTGAGGAGTACAAATGATGGAAAAGGCTCCTGGAAGTGAAGCGAGAGGAGCAGCATAAAAGGGAGATTGGCAGAGAGAAGGCGCTGAAAAAACGCTGGCAGGGAAGAGAGAGCCAAAGCTCTTGGCGCCTGTCAGGTGTCTCCGATGCAACCGGCGGACAGCCCTGACAAGCGTAACCCTGACGCTCCCTTGACTGCACCAGTAAAAGCAGGAGACGGAGGCACCGCCTCACAGAGATGGCTCCTTCTCACCATGTCCCCAAACCTCAGCTGGCTCACGAGGCAGCAAAACAATACCCAAAACAGAACGGGTGGCGCTTGTCATCAGATTTGCCGAACTCTGCTCACACGTTTGGAGTCTGTTGGGAAACATCTGGCTGGGTGTGTGTCACATCAGCACAGACACGAGTACACAAACAACGATTCGCATTAATTGGCGGCGGTGGATGTCCAAAGATATGATGGATTCAATCTACCGAGGAAACCCTGAGGCAATAAGAGAAAAAGTTATGGAAAAATTGAAGACAAGCCAGCACTGACTGCATTTTAATATGTGCAACTGTCAACCTGCTAGAGGGGGCAGAGAGACGGGCAGGCTGAGACCACTTGCTGGCCACATCACCCACGTCCAACCAGGTATTAAGTAAAATGTTTCTCTAAGCATCATAAGAAGTTCCCTGCTGGGAAAAGGGTCTATTCCTGTCCCCTCTCTCTTGTTCAAAGATAAAGAACCTGATTTAAAAACCTTTTGTTTAGAGACTTATTGAAAACTTACAGGAAGTGAATGAACAACAGAAGAACCTTGCTAGAATACTAATCTGATTAGGTTACTGATGGCCCAAATCTAGCATCTCGCATGATGCCTTTTATGATCTGGCTCCTTGCACGTATGCTTAACCTTGGTCTGCCCACTGCTCATCATGCACATTCCTTATTCTAGCCACAATCAACTGCTTCCATATATCACCCTTCCACATGCCCCTGGGCCTTTGCACATGCTATTCCTGCTGTCTGGAATGCCTTTTCCATCTATTTCAGCTTTTTAAGCATCTACTCATCTTTCAAGATTCAGATCAAATAGCATCCCCTTACTGAAGCCAGCCTTACATTATAGGAGCTATCTCTTTCCAAATGGAAATGCAGTTCCAGAAAATGCAAGAGCTGTCAACTGTGGAATAATAAGCTGCAAGCCAGGAAACTTCTGCTTTTAAGACAAGTAAAGTAACAATAACAACAGCAGCTGTCAGACACTTTAAATATTTAATCACTGATTCTTACAACAAACTTGCAAATTAGGTTGAGAGTTAAGTACCAGCCCAAGTTCACGCTGTCAGTCACTAGTGGAACAGAAGTGCAAACCCAAACCCATCAGACTCCAAGCCACTTAACAAGAAACAGAGGAGAATGGCTTAAAATAGGCTCACCACATTACTGATACTCATGAAGACTTATATAGCATTTTCTAATCGATTGCCAAATATGTAACTTAAATGTGTGAAGACCTGTGGTAGCTACTGTGTGGAATGAACGCAGTATGTAGACCCTTGTCCTCGGGAACTGACAGTCCAACTGGAAGGAAAGACTGGACCACGAATAGTAGGCAGAACTTTTGGGTAAGGAGCAGACGATGGTTCTGAAACCTGACAAAGGCTGCTGGGGCGATGTTCCTAGGATATACCAACGAGGTTCTTTAAGATACTGTCACATTTGCCTGTGCTTTGTGTGACTTGCCTCTTTCACCCAAAAGTCAGGCACATATAAAATTCCAGTCATCTGAAGGATCCAGCTAATATTTAATAAATCAATAAGGTTTTAGTTCCCATTAAAACGAATAGAAGTAATATTTTACCCTATTTTTGGCATTTTTTATAAGAACCCACAGATAACTCTTGAAATCACAGTGATGTCTGGCTTCGTGTGCAGCTTAGAAAGGAGATACCCCTGCCTCCAATGAAGCTCTGGGCACGTGGCACTGTGATTTTCACTGGGCCCCTCAGAGAACATATCAGAGCAGCACTTCTTCAGGGCTCGGCTTACTGCCTACCGATCGGCCCCAGGAAGATTTTCCTGACTCCCTGGAGCTCTTCGTAGACCCTCACCTCGGCCTGCCTGCGTTCACGGCGTCCCACCTGCTTGCACTCACAGCATCCCACCTGCCTGCCTGGACATCCCCTCCCCAGTGCCCCTCCCACCCCAGCTGTAAAATCCCAATCAATGTCTGACATTTTCCATGACCCCCATCCTCAGGCAGAATCCTTCTCCTTCCTCTCATCTCATACGTAAAAAATATTTTTTGTAATCTGCTTATTCATCCCCTATCTGTATAGGTGTCTACCTATTCGTCAGTACCTGATAATGACTTTGAATTTGTTCATCCTTTTGTCAGCCATTTTTACAATGCCTATTAGGCCCCTGAGGCTCCAGAGGGGAATGAGACGTGGTATCTTCCCTGCCAAAGCTCACGATCTAGTGTTACCTACACGTGATACGGGATGAACACAGACATATGGACAGAGCTCTCTGGAAGCACAAAAGGGAGGAGAGAGATTCTGCCTGGGGCTCACAGAGGACAGCAGAGAAGTGAGACCTCCACGGCTGGGGTGGGAGGGGCCTTACACCAGGCTGATGGGACACACAGTGCCTGGGCAGGGAGGTGTGAGCACCCACAACGAGTTCAAGAAATGGTGTCTGGAATCTGGGATGTGAGGCTGGGGCCCAAGATAAAGCTAAAAGCGTAGATGTTTCTAAATCCAGAAATCTAATATGTCTCACCAAGCTTTCTGATGAAGGACTCTCAATGAAAATAAATTAGAAAAGTTTAGAGAAATTCTAAAGTAATAATTCCCTCTGATCTTATTGGACAGTACAAAAAAAAATGCACTCATGAAGTACAACAAGGAGGAAACGTGAATGTTAATACACAAAACCCTCACTAATTAGCAGATCTGTAAATGCCGTATTCAAGGCAGCTGATTCAGAAATAAAATCACGGGAGCCTTGAACGTGTGGCGTTTTGTGCCGATCTGTGTGTGTGCGCCCTTGGGCCGGGCATGCTGGGGGCCTGAGCTTTGTCTGCCGAGTTTAGGCAGGATGAGAAACGGCTGTGCCAAAAAGCACGCGGTATCTGCCTGAGATGGGCGATGGCCACGGGGGCCGTGAATACTGTCCCACTTTCACTTTTCGGGAAGGCTGACCTGACAGCTGGAGTGGGGCTGGCTGCCAAACACCCAAAGGAAAGCGAGCATCTTTCATCAGGTAAAAGAAATAACAGACCAGTGGGCGGGGGTGGGGGGTGGTACAAGTGCACTGAATTGAGATTTTAAATTGAGAACAGGATTTGGCAGCCACAGATGAGGACAGTGTGAGAAATGAAAAGAGCTGCGTTGAACCATGTGGAAAAGGGAGATGGAAATCTGAGGCCAGAGGATCAGCTGGGAGCAAAGTCTGGAAGGATGGGGAAGCAGTCCACTGCTGGCCAGGGACAGGCACATCATCCGATACATCCAACCAGCCCCCCTCAGAGGGAAATGAGGGTTTCCTTCAGGGTCTTGTGTGGTTTTCACGGAGGAAATCCATCTCGACTCACTGTGACCGACGTTCCTGAGGGCCTACTGCGTGCGGGCCCTGGAGCCTCTGCTTTCCTGCTGGCTTTCCCAAGCAGCCCAGCTGCAGAAGGGAGTGTTCTCTGCAGAAAGCAGCTTCTGGTCTCTGGGCTGAGTCACTGTCAGTCACTGGCCTGTGAGCTGCCTGGCCTGATGCAGTTCAACAGGACCCAGTTGCCACCAGGTGAGCCCATGATGCTGGGCTTACAGGTGTGCGGGCCCCAAAGCTGAGACCTCAGACCTCCCTGAGCATCCTCTGGCAACAGCTGGAAGGGGCGGGAAGGTATGGAACCAGTTCCTGTGACTGCTGCTACCAGATCTGAAATACTGCTCGGGGTCTCACTAAAGATGAATGTGCAATAACTGTCACCCGGATGGATGATCTGCCTGCTCACTGTCACACAGGAAATATACAATTTATTTGATCATCTAGCTTACCTAACTGCTGTGCTGACATGGCCTATTAGGAAAAAATATATAGAATTTTCCAACTCATCCAGAGCTGAAAAAGGCCTTGAGCGGTCCTATAATGATTTGCTACCCAGAGCGTGGTCTGGGGCAGGCAGCCCCCTCATTCCCTGGGATCCTGTGAGAAATACAGAAACACCCACCCACTCTCGAACCAGTAGATCAGAATCTTCATGCCACAGGGGTCCCAGGCAAATCTGTGTGCAAATTTCAGTTCAAAAAGCAGCACCCCACTTCCTAATGCTCCATCTCAACCTTCAATGGTCTGATATATTTTTTAAAGACCTCCAAGGAAAAGAGTCCCCACAGCCCCTACACTTAAAAAATCTACCTGTGTATATTCCCTTTCCTTATGGAAAGGGAATATTTTGTTCTTAAATTCAGTGGGAATTCTGATCAACCACCTACGTGAAGCAGAGAGACGAAGGGCACCCCCACCTGTGATCTTCTGGAGTGAGTCCCTGGTTGGTTTTTTGATGGCTGTCCTGCCACCCCGGGCAGGTCCCCCCCGGAGTGTCTCCATTGAGGGTCACTGTACCCACCCAGGGGGCACCATTCACGCTGTCACCCCATAAGAGACACCTCCTGAGCCTGCAGAGCTCTGAGTAACCGCCCATAGCCATCCTGGGTCCTCAACAGGGGTGCAAAACTCAGCATCTTCCAGAACCAGGTGAGTAAATGAATAGGAGCTGGGCTCAAGATACCAGGGAGTGTTTGGAGTTGTGCCAGTCTACTCTAAGAGTCATCAAATCCAAACATTTTTTGAAATGTGCTCAGACCTAATGGAAGTCTACTGGCAGATGTCAAGTTCAGAGGCCACCAGATGGAAACCCCTAGTCCATAAGATTTTCAGGGATCGAATCTGAGTACCTGGCTTCCTTCACAAAACCCAAGAGCACACGCTGGCTCCTGGTCACTCTGCCAGTGGAACCAGTGATGGGGGTTTGCAGAGTATGGTTCATCTTGTACGTGTATCCTTTGTGGGAATAAAGTCCTGTCGGGTAACTGGCCCAGGGGGCTCATTGGCAAATTTCTGTCCAGGTGTTTTTAATCACTGAGGAAGTTCTAGAAATCTGACCACTTTTAAGGCCGATGGTTGCTCAAGGAGAGGCCACGCAGTGTGCCGGCAAGGCTGGGGAGGTCACTCAGCATGTCTCCCGCGCTGGCCTCACTGTCATTGATCGTTACCCCAGCCCAAGCTCCCAGATCTGCTGGTTCCAGGGAAGATTGACACCATACTTATAAATTCCAGGAGCAGACACCTGGCTCTGTAGAACTCAGCAGACCCTCACCCTCAGCTGGGAGGCTGCTCGTGGGTGACGGGCACTGGGGACAGTCCCCACTGTATCTGAGGATTCAGCTGCGCCTCTGGTATCCTAGTCCTACCTCCTCGTGCTAACAGGCAGTGGCTCCTGTTAGATCCCATATCAGTTACATTTTGCTTCTCATTTCAGTCAAAGTGTCAGCAATCTGGAATACTCCCCCATCCCTCTAGCGATATCTTTAGAACAAACAAACAACTGACATATTTAGCTGAAATAAATCACCTCAAGAAACCCCAGTTTGGCTCACTTTTTTTTTGCTCCTGCTTCAGCTAATAGTCTCAACTCTGATTAGTGGCCTAGAGCCAGCACCTCAGGCAAAAAAAAAAAAAAAAAAAAAGGCCTGGATGGGTTGAACTAAGAACACCTCCGGAATCACGCTGCCCAGTTTCAAAGGCCTCCTCCCATGCCCGAGTGGGATATGTCTGTAAAGGGAGCCATCTTATTTCATGCTGTGCATGAGGCAACAGGGCATGGACAGCAGGACGATGTCCTGAGCACCATCAGACAGGGTGGTGCCGGGGGCTGAGGGTGCCAAGTGAGAACGAGGCAGAGCACCTGCCCTCCTGTGCGGCACACGGGCCGCTGAGCTGGTGCCTTCTTCACAGCGAGTGTCAAAGAGCCATCTGGCGAGGGAATGGGTGAACAGAAAATATTTGAAAGCAAGTCTTGCCCTCAACCTGATCTGGCGCTGGAAAGAAAGAATCTATTCTTCCTGAAGCACAAAGCCCCAGCTCCTCACATTGCCAAGCCTGAGGATGAAAGCTCGAGCGGAGGAATGAGATGCCTGGGCCCGTGGCAGATGGTAAAGGAATGGGAATCCTACACTCACGGGACCTGGAAGGGAACGCGCCCAGGCCAGATGTGACATGGCCTCAAAGGGCTCCGTGAAGTTCCATAAGTCAGAAATGGCTTCCTCCTTCCCTCCACGCAATGCCGGGAAGGAAGGACCCCGCAGGGTGCTGGGATTCTGAACCTGCTCTTTGGGGTTGGAGCCGGTCAACGTGCCTGTCTGCGATCGAAGGCTGAATGGGACCCGGAGTCCGTGCACCAGAAACCTGCTCCTGCCGGTCCCGGCCTGTCCTGCGTGCCCCACGTCCTGTCTCTGCCTCCTGGGCGTTCTCACTTAGTGTATCATGGAGGGTTTTGCTTTGCTCAGTGTGTCTTAGTGGTGACAAGGGACACCGAAGGCAGGACCTCTGTTTTTGCAGCTTTGACAGCAAGACTGGCTCCCCGACAGTGTGGGTGGTGGTGGCCGCAGGGGTGACCTTTGTGTCTTCTGAGGCACTCGGCACACTCCAGAGTGATTCTCGCCCACACGGCTCTGTGAGTGAGCTGCCTTCCTCGGCCTTGGCTCTCCTGAGCCTGGCACAGACTTGGCAGAAAGTGGGGGTTCCATAAACATGACATGGGGGAGATGTTCAAATGATGGTGAATCGGATCATCTCTCGTTGGGCTACTGATCCCCACCAGCTGTTTTTCAGCTCAGGATTCCCAGAAGAATAATTATGAGATGAATTTGGAGATTCTCTTCTTTCTCTTCTTTGCTCTCAGATGTTTTTGCTTTGTTTTTGAATAGTAAACTTGCATTGCCTTAAAATGCAAAAGACTAGTACAGATGAACTGACATTTAGCTGTATTTGTAACTGTTTGATGTTTTTTTTCAACTGGGTCACTATAGCAGGTGCTTAAGGTGACCTACGTGCAGTAAGTAGACATCATCCTTCCATTACATCATGGGACAGGGCTGCTTGGGCTTGGGAGAAAGGAAGGTCGTCTCACGAACGACCTGGCTTCGAGCACAGTTCTCACTTCCTCTTTTCAGTTCTCTGCCCTCACCTCGCAAGCACAATTTTTCTGTTTCTGAGCCATTTTTCATTGACTTCTGGGGGTTCTGTCTCTCTCGGCAAACATCTACAGGTGCTGAAGGCAGCACCACAGGCCCAAGACCTCGGAGAAGGGTGATGGGAATAGACTGGTGTTGCGGGGTGTGGCTTCCTTGCTTTGGCAAGTCCCTCCCCAAAGGACAGAGGCTTCATGCTCCAGAGTCAGAGGAACCCAGGGCAGAAGGACCCCACCAGCTAATCTCAACCTTCACTAAATGGGGAAACGCCCCACCGCCACACAGGTCAATAAGGAGAAGTCAGAAAGTTGATTTTTTTTTTTAAAAAGTAGGTGAGATATATATATATATATATATATATATATATATATATATATATATATATATATATATATATAAACGTAAAGTTTACCAGTTTTAAGTGTGCAGTTCTGTGGCACGGAGGACAGTCACATTGCTATGCAATAATCATTCATCTCCAGAACTTTTTTCATCTTGCAAACGGTCTGCATTAGACAATAACTCCCCATCCATCCCTCACACAGCCCCTGGCAACCAGCATTCCACCTTCTGTCTCTATGATTTTGACTACTCTCGGAACCTTATATAAGATTAACCTTACAGTATTTGTCCTTTTGTGACTTGTTCGTTTCACATAACGTAACATCCTCGAGGTTCATCCATGTGGTAGCATGTACCAGAAATTCCTTCCTTTTTAAGGCTGAATAATATTCCACCATGTGCAGATACCACATTTTGCTTATCTGTTCTCTCCCTAATGAACACTTGGGTTGCTTCCACCTTTTGGCTATTATGAAAATTGCTGCCATGAACCAGAATGTATGATATCTGTTCAAGTTCCTGCTCTCATTTCTTTTGAGTATTTACCCAGATGTGGAACTGATGGCTCCCATAGTAATTTATTTTTATTTTTTTGAGGAACCGCCATACTGTCTTCCACAGTGGCTGCACCTTTTTACATTCCCACCCACAGTGACAAAGTTCCAGTTTCCTCACACCCTCGCCAACACGTGACTTTTTTTTCAATAATAGCCATCCTAATGGGTATGAAGTGGCATCTCATTGTGGTTTTGATTTGCATTTCCCTAATGACTAGTGATGCTAAGAATGTTTTCATGTGCTTACTGGCTATTTTAATATCTGCTTTGGAGAAAAGTCTATTTGAGTCCTTTGCCCATTTTTTATTGAGATTTTTTTTTTTAATTATGGAAAGCTAATTTTAAACAAGCTACTGCACGACCGAGTCCACTCTGCTTTGATCTGCGGTACTTTTCAAGCTGCCACCACTCTCTTTTGCCTCAAGATCCCCTCCCTAATTTGCACCTAAGGGATGGGAATCCTGGGTTGGTTATCTTGAATCATCCCTCCCAGACATCCTCCAAGTATCCAAGGATCATTTCTCTAATTTAATGAGATCAACAGCTTCTTTCCTTGTGGTCCAACTTTCTATCAAATGCAAATTTAACGGGCACAATTCATTACTCCACATCCTGGCTCAGGCATAAAAATAGCCCGTGACACCTGGCCTCTCAGTAATCACTACATCAAAACATTACTCAGTACATTTCAACTTAAATTGGTTTCTCTGAGAGTCTGCATGGAGACAGAGTGACAAACAGGCACAGACTTAACTGCCAAGCAATGATTTTTTTAAAACTAGATATATACTTCACTCAGAGAATGATCCTAACCTTGTTTTCTAGTTTATTGATAAGATCAATAGGGGAGATAGCCCACCTGGATTTAAGAGAGCATGAGCTGTCTTTCCCTTGTTCAATGCAGCATCCCCAGTACCCCGCATGGCACCTGGACGGTGGTTAGGAACGCAATGCTTCAGAGGCAGTGGCTAAGAGAGGAATGTCAATGCTGGACTGCCTGGGTTCAGATCATAACTCTGCCACTCACTAGATGCATAATCTTGGACAAACTATGTAACCTCTTTTTGCCTCAGTTTCCCTATCTGTAAAATGGGGATGATAATACTACCTACCATAGTTCCGATGATGATGAAGTTAGTTCAAAATGTGTGAAGTGCTGATAAGAGTTGCCTAAAAAAATAAATGCTAGTGATTATTACTGCTATGTGAGTTAATGAATGAACGTTATGTATGGTCACTTCTTTCCACATTGTTCCTGTTGGTGTAAAAAGAAATGTGATTGGCTGACACAATTTGCTCTCACATACAAAGGGAGAAAATGACACACAAAGAAGAGTGTTTGGAAAAGCTTGTGGTCCTCCAGTCAGGTGACTGAGGATTTGTTTTAGCATCTTCCGATGTATCAAAGTTACGGATGAGAAAACACACGTGGAAGAATTGTCCAAACAAGTAATGACCCCACTTGCATTTGTATCTTTGAGAGCTTTCAAAAATCACTTTCTTGTGCTCTGTGGTGACATGTGACAGTTTCTAAGTATGCTGTTGATTTGATGACCTCTCTGAGAGCAGATGAAACATGTCCATATTCTATTTAAATAGGAAAGAGTAAAATTCAAACCAATTAAGGCTCTGTAATTAGGAAGGTTTCACAACTGCAGTTTGTTTCAGGGCAAATGACTGGACTCTGGCAGAGGCTGTCCTCGGCAGCCCACGTGAGGCTTGTCGAATTAGAATAACACCTTCAGGTAACACTCAAGTGTTCAGACGCCACCATAAGTATGATACCATCCGATACATTTTCCAAAAGACAAAAATAATAATAATAAAACTTCAGCTCTCATCTTAACGTTTTATCTAACAAGGAATCTCCACGGCAGAAACGAAGTCCGCACAGGTCTGATCGGAGACCCGTGACACTGTCTGCGGGAGGGACAAGGGTTCCAAACACCGGCTGGCCCCGCCTTCTGACTTCGTGGGCCAAATTATGGAAGAAATATGGGCCAAGGAGGAAAATTATTAAGTTAAATGTGTTAATCAATTAGGAGATTTTTGCAAAGCTGTATCTCAAAAGAAGAAAGATGGACTCTCTTATATCAAGTTTTGTAGATTGTAAATCTATCAGAATTTAGGAACGCTGTTCGATAGAAAAAAAAATGTGTACTTTGTTATATCAGAGTTTGGGGAAAACTCACAATGTGTTAGGGACATTTAATACATAATCAGCAAATATAAATTTTTCATCCTTTTGTTTAGGTATGTAATAGTTAAAGAGTTAAAAAAAAATTTTCAACAGAAAAAGAAGGCAGTATAAGAGGAACAAAAAAAGACAAGACACATATAGAAATGGTGGACATACATCCAACCATATCATTGATTATAGTAAATGTGAACAGACCCAAACATTTGAGACGAAGGCAGAAATTGTCAGACTAAATTAAAAAAAATTTATCAGACTAAATAAAAAAGCAAGAGCCAGTTATACATTATCTAAAAGAGAAGGAATGTTTGAAGAAATAATGGCTGAGAATTTTCTAGAAATGATAAAAAAATAAACAATACAAAGCCACAGTTTTAAGAAGTCCAGTGAATCCCAAGATGGATTCACTCTTAGCTGCATCATTGTGAAATGTGAAACATCAGCCACGGGACACTAGGCCAGAGAGAGGGACCGGTGGTGACATGACAATGAACAAAGGTTAAACCATCAACTTCTCAACAACCACAAAAGAGCAAGATTGTTCTGCTGTGAGAAAAGGGGAGTCTAGAACTATACACTGGTTGGAAAAATCTCTTTTGAAGGGTAAGCCAGAAATATTTTTAGACTCAAACTGAGAAAGTTTGCCAGAAACAGACCCTCACTAAAATTTCTAGGGTAATCACTAAACAACCAAAGCAGACATGTTTCTTTTCCAAAGTAATAAGGGAAAAATATGTAAGAAAAACATAATTTAAAAGAAGGTAGGAAAGGAGAGAATAAGGCATGAAAAAAAATCAGGACAATAGAAAACACAAATGAGGCAGTAGAAACAAATATATAGGTATTTACAATAAATGAAAATGAACTAAATATTTTAAATAAGATTGTAGGCCTGAGTTAAAAAAAATCATTATATCTAGTGAGCACAGGCTAAAACATAAGAATATAAAAAGAGAACAGAAAAAGCTATTCCAAACACACATATATGTGGTAAACATGTGTGTGAATATATGCATATGTATGTGTATGTCACACAAAGTAGACTTTGAGGCAAAATGAATTATGTGACCTATTAAATAATGATAAAGGGTTGACTTTAACAGGAAGACTTAACAATTCTAAATATATAGGTACCTAATAGTGAAGCTTTAAATTATATAAAGCCTAAACTGCTCTATATGGTGAAACAAGACAACCTACCATTCTAGTGGTAGACTGCGACATACCTCCACTCAATAATTGATAGATTAAGTAGACATAGAAAAATTGTTAAGAGTAAAGAAGATCTGAATAGCATAGTTAATAGCTTAACTTAATAAAATATATAAGAATTTACCCCCAAATCCAGAAAACATTCCTTTTAAGCACACATAAAATATTTATAAGAAATGACCATGGGCTGGGCCATAAAAAAGTCTCAACAAATTTCAAATTTATACAGATTATAGTCTCTGAACACAGTTTAATAAACTTAAAGCTCGTTAACAAAAGGTAAGTTTAAAAACACATATAGTTGACAATTATAAAGCACAGTTCTAAAATAACTGAGTCAAAAAATAGAAATTTAAAAATACTTAGAACTAAACTAGCAAATTTCACAAATTGAAACTTGTAGTTTCTACCTAATGCAGTGCTTAGGAATCTTTTAGTCTTAAATGCTTCTGTCAGATAATAAGAAAAGCAAAAAATTAATAGACTTAAAAGATTTAGAAGGAAACCAAATAAAACAGAACAAACTCAAAGAAAATAGAGGAAAAGATATAATATAAATAAGAACAGAAATTCATAAAAGAGAAAGTGAATACATAGTTGAGATGATAAAAAAGTTACCTTTTTTTTTTTTTAAAAAAAGATCAACATAACAAATTTCTGGCAAGACTTAAAGGAAAAAAAAGAAGGTGTATTAAACAGTTATTAGAAATAAAAAAGACAACCACAGATGCTGTATGACAATTAACAAATAATTTCAAAACATTATAAATAACTTTATGCCAATAAATTTAAAATTTAGATGAAATAGACAAATCTTTAAAATATATATTATATAGAATACATAGCTTAATAAAATAAGAAGTAGAAGTCCTGACTATCCTATAATCATTTTTAAAAAACATCAGAAGTTTTTCAATAGGAAAAAAAAAAGACCAGCCCCAGATGGTTTTACAAATAACTTCCACCAAAACTTATTATTCTAGGAACAAATAATTCCAATCTTACACAAATGATTCCAAAACACATAAAAAAGAAGTACTCCAACTCATTTTATGAGGCTGGCCGGCCTTAATGCCAAAACTTGACAAGGATATAATGAGAAAGGAAAATTACAAGCTCTTTCACAGATGAACATAAATGTAAATGTTCTTTAAAAAAATCAGTAAACTGATTCCATAAAAAGCTAATATACTATGATCAGGTTGTACTTATTCTGAGAAAACAAGATTAATTTAACATTTTAAAATAACAATTAATATGCTAGTCACATATTAAAGGAGTAAAATCATATAACTATCTCAACTACAGAAAAATCATTTGATAAAATTCTATATCAATTCATGATTTTTTAAAAAAAGACTCTTAGCAAACTAAGAAGAAGGAAATTTCTTTAACCTCTTAGAGTTTTAAATAGTTAAGAACATGAAAATTTTTAAAGAAACTAGTAATAAATTTAGTAAAAAAATGCATAAAATCTTTATAAAGTACATTATAAAACTTATTTTAGAAAGTAGTTTTAAAGGCTTAAATGATTAGGCCTTCAAAATGGCCATTGATTAGAAACCCACTGTTATAAATATATATAATTCTCCCCAAAGTGAGCTATTAGATTAAATATCATTTTAATCAAAATCTTCACAGCTTTCTTTTTTTTAAGTTGACAAGCTGATTTGAAAATCCATGTGCAAGTTCGAAGGCCTGAGAATAGCACGACACAGGAATAGACGCACCTCACATAATAAAGTGGTGAGAATGAAGAGTGTCAATCACACAGAGATGGGCACAATGACCAATGGAACCAAGTAGAAAGCTCAGAAACAGCCCTGCTGCTCCACACATGGACATTTAAGACAAAACTGGCATCGTGGAACAACAGGGAATGGAATCTTTTCATTACACGATGCTGGGACAGTTGGGTATCCACGTGGGAATGAATTACATCGGATTCCTCACACTGTACGTAAATAAAACAATTCCAGAGGGATTGACTCCTAGCTTTAAGTGCAAAAGATAACGACAGGGAGCTTTTTTTTTAGAAGATGATTTAGGAACTATCTTCATGACCCTGGCGAAGGCGAAGGTTTCCTAAACGACACAGAAGTACCATCCGCGAATATGATTGATACATTGAGTCAGCCGCTTTGAAATGAAAAAACCTCTGCTCATCAAAAGACATCGTTAAGAGAAAGCAAAGACAGGGCACGCGCTGGGCAACAAAAGCACTCGTAACCATAAGACATAAAGAAATCTTACAGATTCCGTAGTATGAAAAACACAACCCAGCTAGAGAAGGAGAGAGACTGCTACATGTGCTTCGCCAAAGAGAGAAGCTAAAGGACCAGTGAGCAAATAAAAAGGTGTTCAACCGCATTCATGATGAAGGACATGCGACTTAAAACTCGTAACGTGATACCGCCAACTAGCAATCACATTGCCGAAAATAAGTCTGACGACGTGGCATGGTGGTGTGTGGAGTCACCTGGCACTGCAGGTGGGAGTGTAAAACTGGCACGACCACTTTGAAGAACAGTTTGGCTTATTTGGTAAAACTATGACCCAACAATTTCACTCCCAGAAATGCTTGCACGAGGGCACCGGTGGGGGGGGGGGGGGACCCGTGCAGGAATATTTATAGCAGCATGGTTCCTAATAGCTGAAAACCAAAATCAACCTCCATACCTGCTTATGGCGAACTAGAAAAATACATCTTGGTGTATTTACATAATAAAATACTACTCATCAGTCTGTGGTATGATAGTATGATAAATTGCTGCTGGATGCAATAAAGATGAACCTCGGGAATATCGCATTAAGAATGAAAGCGGGTAGTATAAATATGTATTCAGTATGATTCCGTTTTTGACAAAATTTAAAACATACAAAACTAGAATTTTATTATTTTTTATTATTATTTATTCTCTACCAAACGTATGTGGTAGAGAAACACAAGAGCATGCTCAAAATAGAACTGAGGATGGTGGTTGGCCCATGAGGCAAGAGGTAAAGGCGACGGGAAACTCACAGGCAATATTAATATTCTTTTTCTTAAATGCAAAAATGGGTAGGCATGTTATCGTATTATTATTTTAAATCTCTTTAATTGCGTCTTTTGCTTCAACTCGATATTCAATAACAATTTTAAAGGACTCTAAAACATCGCATTTGAAAACTGCAGTAGTAATAAGAGGAAGAATCCTTGTAAGTTATTGAGTGATTAGCATGTATGGATGCCTCAAATGCACGAGTGAAGACAGCTGCATGGCCTTGGAGGAGCAGCTGGGCTCTCGAGTGTTACCCATCCTCACTGTCGCCGTGAGATGATAAAGGTTGGTGTTTAAGTACCATGAATATGCTTAACAGGGACCAAAGCATTCTGTAATTCTCTGCACCAGGCTAAGAGGCTAGCTAAGTCAATTTTCAGTTCAACAGTCTGATGGTTCAGTTCAGCAGTGAATAGTGGTCAGGAGTTCATCTCCATCCATCAGGTACTGGCCAAACATCGACTCTGCACTCGGTCTGTTGTAGGTTTGGCCGAGGCGGGCACAAGCGACGAGAAGCATTGCCTGGCTTCTGAGAGCCTACAGTTCTCTGGAGACAAGCCTGTCACAAACAGACAATACTACATGACAGGTGCCCACATAATCTTGAGGTTGGTGTTACAATGTTTTACCCAGGTTGGGAAGAAGCCGTGGGATCCAATGACTGCATCTGGCCCAACTTTTAATAAAGTATTCTTGGGAAGAAGTTTCTCATCACAAAGGAAGAAATACAAATATTTAAAAAGCAAACAAGTCATCCGCTGCTCTCAGACCTGCTGCCATATGCTTTGCTTTTTTGAGCTTACGGCTTAACATTAAAATAACAGGCTTGCATTCCTCAAATATCTCTACTGCTGTTCCTTACTTCACTACTTGAAAAGGCTGTCAGCTGCTGTCACTTGGAGGCATTGCCACATGAGCCACCACTGTTTACTGCTTACTGGGCGGTGTGGCTATTAGTTTAATAAACCTGTGTTCGGATGACACCCCGGGCTGTCGATGGGGGACCCACATGCTGGAGTCTAACATCTAATGAAGGTGCTGGGGTGTGGGGGAGGCAGGGAAAGCCACCTTATAAATATTGATGAGAGAAACTGAATTTCACAATTGCATCAGGTTGTGCTTTACCGATGGGTAAAGGGCTGAAGATTTTTTTTTAAGTGCTTTATTTAGCCACTTTAAGGTTCCACGGGCTAAGCAGCTTTGGACAAAATCCAGACATATACTCGGTATGCAAAACAGCAAGTTTGAGATCTGCAGAGAAGTAAAATACTGCAGCAAAGCTCTTTAATTCACTCTGCATAAATAGCTGAACCTACAAAAGAAATCTCTAGTCAGAGGTTTCCTGGATTATAATGAGAATTTTCTCGATGGGGAGAAGAGAAGTGCTCTTTTCATTTGAAGACAAAGAAATGTTTGTAATGGAAATGTGTGAACCAATTTTCCAAGGAGAGCAGCTGAAATGCACTGATTAAAAACACGGTGAGGTGATGAGGCACAGAAATAAAGCCAGAGCCGATCCACTTAAAATCTGCGGCTGCACTTATTCCTGAACGCGGAGCGAGCCCGCCTGGGCCACGGTTTACCCTCCTTTCCTCGCCCCCCACCCCCAGCCCCAAGAGCCCCCGCTCCATTCCTGGCCCTGCCACCTAGACAATCAGAACCTTCCAGCACACAGGACTGTTTACTGTTTCCGGCCACTGGTTACTAAGCTACCCGACCAAGGATGAAATAGGAACTGAGGAGCCCCAAAAGACAATGTCCTTCTCAGCAAAGCCTGACCGACAGGCCTGGATTCGAGGGTCTGGAGGAAAGACAGGAAGCTAAGTGGACACTTCGAGCATACAGCTGTTTGTAATGACACTTCTTAGGTTATGGACAGATATGGAGTGATTCACTTCAGGAATTCCATTTCCCAGAGAATGAAACCAAGGCTCAAAGAGGTCAGGACTCTTGACCGAAGTTCTTAAAATATAATAATCACCAGAAACTAGCAGAAGCCCCTGGTCACACAGCACAAACAAGCCCCAAAGCCATCTTTTCCAAGTTTCAGTCACTAGAGTTTTGTTTAATGTTTGTTAAACGTTTGTTTAACGTTTTTTCTTTGACTTGATTTAAAACAACTCATTAAAAAATTCTTAGTCTCCCTCTGATTGCCATGAAATTACACTTAGATATGCAATTACATTTTTTTCTAATATCTATTTAAAAATGTGTAACTATGAACATAAAAATGGTAAAATAAATAAATAAATAAAATAAAATGGTCCTCCGCAATCCATCCAAAATCACCTTGTGTGCCCCAAGGGTACAGACAAAAAAAAAAAGCTAAAGTATTTTAACTTAATAAGTATGACCTCACAGACTTCAGTGGGCCCTCGAACAACACGGGTTTGAACCTTGAGAGTCCGCTTATCTGCGGATGATTATCAATAGATACTGTAAAAGTACTTTCTCTTCCTTATGATTGTCTTAATAACATTTTTTTTCTCTCCAGCTTCCTTTATTGTAAGAATGCAGCATTTGATACATATAACATACAAAATACGTTTTACGCGACTATTTGTATTATCCGTAAGGCTTCCAGTTAGGCTATTAGTAGTTAAGCTTTTGGGGGAATCAAAAGTCACATGCACTTTCAACTGTGCAGGGGGATGGGGCCCCTAACCCCCTGCATAACTCAAGGGTCAGCTATATATCTGTTTCTAAATATCATAGAAAACAAAACTAAAGGGATATATATATATATGTATATATATATATATATATATAATTTTTTTTACTATTAACCATCAGGGTGTCCGTGAGAGACTTTTAACAAATTAGATGGATTAGAGAGAAGGAAGTTGAGAAAAAAAAATAAAAGTAATCACTTTTGAGTGTGGGAAAACAAAAGCCGTGGACCACTCACATAAAATTTTCTGGATATTCACTCAGGGCCATGTCGATGATGTTCAGAGCATCGTGATAATGCTTCTGTGCTGACAGGAGGAGGGCGAGGAGGTGAAGAGAGTTGACGTCGTCACCTTGAAGTTGAAGAGCCTGGCGGACATACCCCAGAGCCTCTGGGATCTGGTTTGAAACGAAACCAAAAATAATTTTTAAACACACACACACACACACACACACACACACACACACACACGCACATACACAAGCATGCACGCACACAGAGCCGCCACGTCAATATCTGGTTCTCTGTAAACATCAAGGGTTGCTTTAAAGGCAAAACCTTGTACTACATTCGGATCTAAAGACAAGTCAGTATGTAAGTCCCAGGATGTTAACTGCAAGCATGGACACAGATGCTCTCCTCCTGCAACAGTCTAATCGATGAAGTGACACCAGAGACCCTGTTTCTCTGCATAACTGCCAATACCAAATCTTCTCTTTCTCCCTAAGTAAACACTTTGTCTTTTTCCACAAAACTGATCTACTTTTGATGATGCCTAACGTAAGTTCACTCTAAATAGACACACATACAAATTGCCAGAGGCTTTTAGTGGAATTAAACTGCCTTAGCTGAACCGTTCTCATTTTTTAAAGTATTACTGAAATTAAAGTGCTTAATAAGTTATAAAACTTTTACCAGAGCTTTCCAAATGATCAGACACCTGTGCTGCTTTGCAAGCTCCTTCATCCTACATCTCCATTAGACATCAAGGAAATATGCAAACAAATAAACAAAAACCCCATACCTTCCCAAACTACAACCCCAAATAACTCGATCCAAGAAACAAATGACAATGCCACATACAAAGCAGATGTATCCAAATTCAAGTAGGATCAGACACAACCTTAATCGTCAAAATGCAACAGCTGAGTCTATGGCCATGCCACCCTGAATGTGCCTGATCTTGTCTGATCTCAGAAGCTAAGCAGGGTCGGGCCTGGTTAGTACTTGGATGGGAGATCACCTAAGAAGACCAGGTGCTGTAAGCATTAAAAAAAAAAAAAAAATGCAACAGCTGTTGAAGACTGTCTTTAAAATCATCCAAGCACAATGGCTGATAAAACGCACACGTAATGAATATTAGACACCCTAGATTCCATGTAGGCTTAGCAGTCACTTGAGAGAATCAAAACCGAAGCCGGATTTTGAAATAGAGCTCGAGATTAAAGCTCCTCACATGGCTGCCTCTGGACTCCTTGCCTCCAACTCTGGTCCCATTGTGGACTTCCTCTCAGTTCTCCTGCTTCTTCCTAAACCCTCAGCAAGCTCACTCCTTAGTGGGCAGTCACGACTTCCGTTGTTTCCAAATCTGTTAAGTTTTCCTCTCTGAAATTCGGGTTTTGATGGATTTAAGTTGTGAATGCTGGCTATATGGGCTTCCTGCTTTGAGTCACAGAATCACGAGGGTATCAGAGCTGGAGGAAAGATCATAGCCTGGCCCAGCTCTTTGTTTATAGGGAGGAAACTGAGTCCAGGGAGGGGAAATGGCTTGACCAAGGTCACTCAGCTATCGAATGACTGAGCGTGGCTTTAGATCTTCTGATTCCTCTCTCATCCTCTCCTAGTCAAATGGCATTGGCTCTAAAGATAAGCGGGCCACAGTCCCCCTGCCCACGGTCAGCAGGGAAATCCTGCCACAGAGGTCTGGTGTTGTCACACTGTATGCTACAAAGGCTGCTGACACCCTCAAAGCTCCCTTCACTTATCCACTCCTCAGGGTGCCAACTCACTGTGTGAACAGCACTCAGCCTGGTATTGTGGGGAGGGTCGAAAGGCAGGGTATCCTCGTGGTGTCGATTTACAGAACTACCAGAGCAATCAGGGACAAACTGATCCAGGGATGAAAACGATGCCCTTAAGGGAAAGCTAACTTGAAGGAATTCAGAGCTGGTCCCTTCATTCGGCAAGTGCTCCTGAGTGCCTACCACCTGTCAGGCAGTGTTCCAGCTGCCAGGGTAAAGTGGTGACATGGGTTCTTGCGTCATGGAACCTCCAGTCTAGTGCAAAAGACACGGGAAGGAGAGCTGAGCAAGAGGAAGGAGCAGTGCAGGCTGCTGCAGGATGGAGGCTCCATGGAGCCGGAGAGAGAAGGTCCCGGTGCAGGACAGAGACCAGGTAGCCAGTCGCCAGCTCACAGCTGTTGCAGCAGTAGCTCTTGCTTAGCCCAGCTGTGAGCCACACCATGCCAGGGGAGAGGACCTTACAGAGGAGATGTCTTGGTTTCCTGAGTCCCCAGGTCATCAGTGGGAGCTACCTCTCAACACCATTCCCAGGCCTCCGGGAAGTCAGATGCTTACAGCCCGGGCCTGCCAGGGGAATGGCATGTGCGGGGAACTGACCTTTGATTCACCCTCCAGTCAGCACTCAGGAATGTGCTGGGGTTACCACCAGTGTCTTTGCACCTGGTGGGCGGGCAGGCATGTGGCCAGAGTCTCTAGAACAGCTGGGAGGGAACGGGAGGTGATAAGAATGGCAAAGGCAACTTCTGGAAGTTTCCGCTGGGAAGAGGAAGAGCAGCAAAGCCTGCCCCTCCAGCAAGAACGCTCCTGAGTCTCCTATTTCAAGGAGCTGCTGCATGTAACTATTCACGTCTTCCAAGGATGGTAAAGAAACCGGTGTCTTTGCCTGCTGGCATCTTCCTGTTAATCACAGGTACCCTTATGGCAACCAGACCCCAACCAGTGACCGAATCCCCACCATGCTGACAGCTCAGGTCTGAGCTCTGTTGGACATGGCTCTTTGATGGCTCCTGGGTTCAGGCCCTGTACTGCATCTATGTCTCCATTGGACGCCAGGTGGGGCCCTCCAGACCCGTGGATGGAACCTTCAAAAGCAGAGCCTGGCATGCCTGTGTCTTCACAGCTTCTGCTCCAACTGACCAAAACACTGGGGTCTATACTGTGAGGAGCCAGAGCCCTTGGGGCAGAGCCCTGGTGTCAGCCCCAGAAGGACGGAGGGCCAGCTACCTGCTCACGCCGAGGCGCTGAAGGAACGGGACCAACACAGAAGGTGCACCGAGTTTGGGAAACATGACAGAAACTGACCTGTCTGGAGATGGCGAGCTGCAGCGCCAGGTAGAAAGCCGCTTGGTGATCCGTCGGTGACAGGCTGTGGGCCCTGGAAAAGATTTTATGGCTGTTAGTAGCTGGGAGAGGCCATTTTTACTTTCCCTATGAAAAAAACGCATTCACATTTTGCATTTTTAGACCTAGGTCACATATTTAACTGTTTAATGTTTCATTTAGACTCTCCTCCTTTGTTCACTAACAAACGTTTGCATTTTTCCGTCCACTGTGTGTGGATGTGATGCAGGAGCCAGTCTGGGTCCCTGAAGTGGCTGCCCATTGCTCTACAGCTTTGAGGAAGAGCCTGGGGGTGAGGAATCCACAGGCCCTGGGCTCTGACTGCGTGGGCCCGCAGGGCAGGCGAGGCCCATGGGGCAGGAGAGGCCCACGGGCCATGCTGGGACGCGGTAAAGCCATGAGTGTACTTGGCCAAGCGACAGCTCCTCTGGTTAAGTTTTGGCTGGGCCCTTAATGCTGCTTCATCCAAATTTCTGGATTTCAGAGAAACCATAGGAAAATCAAGACCTGGCTTTGTCTGTAAAATGAGGTTTGGGTTTTTGATGAACTATAAGGGAGAAAAGATAAAAAAAATACTCGTTTGGTTTTTTGATGTTTCCACTAAATTCCATGCAGCTGACTAATTTAGCCCGTGTGACTTCGACATGGAAGACTCTGCAGCCAAACACGAGGTTTAGTTTTATTCACTGGCCTTTGACACCGGATGGGAAGAGGCCGCCATACTGGCCTCCTGATTGTAAACACAGTCATTCCTGCTTTTATATGGAAGTCAATTGTATTTCACCATGAACAACTCAAAATGTGACTATATACATGACATAATTCAGTGTTTGACAGTCTGGAAGGAGGAGAAAAGCTTCCACTTTCTTGAAAGGCATCATGGAGCCGACTAATTACAAATGGTGGGACCCAGATAGTAAACAAATCTTCAAGCCGTTCTGTCAACATTCTGTGATTAAAGGAGGATCTTCCATCAGCAGAAAACAAACGCCGGATAAAAAAGAAAGCCAAATCATTACGGATTCAACAGCAGCAAACACGCCAAGAATGGCTTTCTACAAGTCATAGGGCCTTTTAACGGAATGGTCCATCTGCTGTGGGGGAAAAAACTAAAAAGTCTTTCAGGTGTTTGCCACCCAAAGACACATTTAGTCCAACAATCCAGGGCATTGTCTGGGCAAATGTGGTAAAGCTCATGTACAGAACTGGGAAGGAGTTGACGAGGTCTCTGTTCTTTTCTTAACCTTAAGAGCAAAGCACCTCATCTCCCATTCCTGGATATTTTACCCGTAATGTGTTCAAGACACAGCCTTAGGCTGCGTCTCACCTTCGTGTGAGATGCTATTTGTCCACACTGCCCTTCTAAATATCTTCTTTCTACCAGTAAGCTCCAGTTTGTATTATTTCCTATGTATTGGTTTCCCATGAATTTGTACATCAAAGAATCTTCTCTGGTGTTCATAAGGAGTGAGATTAGAATGTCAGGGTTTCCATCTCTCCCAATTATTCAGGGGAAATGAATACAAAATTAATTATGAAAAGACTCTGAATTGCTTAGCATTCTTTATCTCATCTTCTTTCATAATTAAGAAAAAGCCAGGTTTCTACAACCCCCCAAAAAAGAATTCCTCAGAGCTATAATTTTCTCAGCCCAGTTTAGATTTTTCCTGAATGAAGTTACGTCAGTCTTGGTCGCCTCTACCCAACACCCACCGAGCGAAAAGCTGGCAACGGTCTGAGGAATGTTAACGGCTGTAAGTTCTGACCACAGGCCCCGCCCTGGCCTCAGCAAATGATCATTAGCTGTCAGCCACTGTTGGGACATAAAACCAACCAGTGCTAGAAATCTTGGCATTTCTGGGGTGCATTATGGCAACCTCTGAAGAACGGCCAATTTGGCTAATATTGGCTATCCAACTGCCAAATTTCTAATAAGGCACGACTTAAATGTACACATTTAAAAAAAAATCTTATTTTGATAATTTTGCTGATGAGTTCAAATGATTACTTTAGCCTTTGGAGAAAAAAAAAAAGAAAATCAGGAGAATGCCCAACAATCAAGAAAGATTGCACGGTGTGGACCTCATGAAACTCAAGAAAACTTGCTGCACTTGTGCAGAACGACTTCAGCGGCCATGTTTCCTGTGGCAAAACCACCTTGGTGAGCCCAGGGCCCATCCGTGCTGGGTGGGAGGAAAGACATTAGCATTCTTGAAAACCGGAAGCCTGCTGAGCTCTGCTCATGAATATAAAGCAGCCCAATAAACTCGCAGGCAATGGGCAAGGGGCGGAGCTGCTAAGAGAAACCCAGAGACCTAAAAATGTCATTGCAGGTATGCTCAAAAAGCAGCTCCGCATCCACTAATTTAATTTCTCATCCATAAGGAAAGAATTGTTGGGCTGCTGGCTCCCTAGGCCACCCATCCACCCATCTCTCTATCTATACATCCATCCATCCATCCATCCATCCATCCATATCCATTCATCCACTCACCCACCCACCCACCCACATTATTTGGTACCTACTGTAATGCCAGGCCTGTGCCAGCCTCTGGGGAGCCTGGAGAGGAATCGAATAAGTGCCTATCCTTAAGGAGCATCCCTTCTTCCTCAGAGCGGGAGAGCCAAAGTGATGACTACCATGCAGAGGGTGCAGTGAGGGGCATGCCAGCTGCTATTGGAGAGCATGGGGTGGGCCTCCCAGACCACCTGGCTGGAACCCAAGATACCCTGGACCCTAGTGCTCTCCTAGACTCCAGTTTTCCAACATCTCTAGAGCTGAACCAAGAATACAGAGAAGGCTGATCAATTTTGATCCTGGTCCGTAGGACACATACTTTGTAATAATAATAACTACACTTTATGAAGCATCTACTATGTAGCATCTTGTCCAAGAACAACCAGCAAAAGAGACAGAGCTGGAAATGAAATTCTGAGGCCTGGGCTCTCTACCATATCACACTGCTGCCTTATTCAGCCAGTTCTCCTCAAGTCCCCTTTAGTCCTGATTACAGTGGACATGTGATTGGTGTATTATTTAGTAAAGAAAAAAAATGTACAAACCATGGTGAAATCCATGACTCAGGAACCTCCCATTAGTTACATACATAAAATAAGTGACTTGTCCTGGTTTGCCCAGGATTTTCCTGGGCTTAGCACTGAAAGCTCCCTGCTCTGGGAAGCAGCTTAGTTCCCGACAAACTGGGATGGCTGGCCCCATTCGAACTTAAAACTCAAGTGAGAAGCGAGAGAGGACAATAACTTGAGACTGTATCACACTGAGTGATAAACACAAATGACGCCATGCCATCTCTCTTCCTCATAGAACAGCCAAGATTTCTGCACGATGGGGGTCAGGTCACTGAACAAGCTCTCTCATCTGCTTCCGGGTTTGCTTTCCGGGTTTGCAGGAAGTGAGAGGTCACAGAAACAGCCACGCAGATCGATGCTGCATCTTCAGAGAGCTCTGCAGACAACACTGTTTTCCTTCGTGATGCCTTTGTACGGGGCAAATGAATTGCTTCGGCTGTCTAGGCTGAGCTTATGAATGTACTAACAGCAAAAGGGGCTCAAGATTCAGTAATGCAACCAGGATGCCTTTCAAACATCACTTTTTTGAACCTACCAGCGAGCACATCTTTCTGAATTCTGACTCCAGGCATAACTAAGAGTTAATTTTTACATGATATATCTGCAACTCCACTGCTTTTTGAGTTATACTATTTTCTTTTTAAATAAACAAAAAAAATTGCCAAACAATAGCATAAAAAGAATAGTGGGGAGATTTCAAATAAATAGTAAAAAAAAAAAAAAAAGTATTTCTCAACCAAGTGGTTTTTAAATATCCATTTACATTTAAGAAGTAATACAAATCACTTTTTTGTTTAAAATATTTCCCTCACAGATTGTAAAGTCTGAAGTACACTAGAATAATCCTGGTTAATATGTACTTGAAACAAAACATTTCAATTTCTTTTAAAAATATTCTTTATTTCACACAAATACTAATTTAAGTTAGCCTTCCTCAATAAATCCTGTAGGTTAGTAGAATGTTATGACTCTTTATTTCCACATGAACTAATATTTTTAAATCTCTCTGAATTAAAACCCAAGTAAAAGGAACCAAAAGGAATTCAGGCCAATGCAACAGCTGTTATGTAACATGAACTTACAAATCCGGTGGCCCAAGGCAGACCACCGCTGTGGCTGTTTTTAGAGAGCCAGTAAGATGTTCTGATTTCAGACAAGTGAAACAGACATAATGATCACTTTCTTAGGTACCCATGTGTGGGTTTCACAAACTAGGACTGAGGAATTTAAAACTCCAAATCATTTAAAATGGAAATGCTTTTTGCACATTCCGTGCTAAGAACATCAACCAAAGCTTACTTAGCACAGAGATAGATCCGTTTACAGATGTCAATTAGTACTTTTTGTCATTACAGTCTGGGACTGACAAGGTGAAGATTGCTATCAGCAAGCCTGCTAGGAAATAGAAATGAGATGAAAGGGTTTCAGACTAACCAAAACCAAGTGATAATGATTTCATGAAAGAAGGGACACGTGCCTATAGCAAACCTGTTCAAAGGAAAGAAATCGAACAGAGGTTTTAGGTATTTAGAGGTCCTCATAAAATGTGGGTATAAGTAACTAAGTTTCTAATACGATTCCAAGGAATCAATGTAACTCAGATATATTTAAAGTGAAAGGCTCAATAACAATGATAAGTTTGACATCGTGGGGCTATATCTTCAAGCAACACGTCATTTTAGTGATTTATTATACCTGCAATTAGAATAAAATGAGGCAGTGTGGTATAGTAGGTACCAAGTTGGGTTAGAATCAGGAGACCTTGATGCTACCTTCACTTCAACAGGTATGTGACTGTAATTCTTTTCACTCCCACCCCTCAGCCCCTTACCTGCAGTAAACATGCTACCTGTCCTGTCTACCTTATTGGTGTGGGAGTGAAAATAAGGATATGAAAGAACACTAAGACACTCAAGTATTTTCTAATTAAAAAGCGTTCCCCAAATTATGAGAAAGGTAACAATGATGGAGACAAGCACAAGGCATTATGGAGCATGGCAGGGGTTGGGATGGGGGGGTGACTTGCCAGCCTGACTATCTTAACACAGTATTTCAGAGACTGTCCTAAAATCTGGATTTTTCATGTTTTAATATAAAAGTCTGCAGCTTGACAGGTTTTTTAAAAAAAAGCTTACAAAGAATGATCCCTCTTCTAGCTGATGACAAATGTCTTTAATAAAAGGAATCATCTCCCTAGACATACAAAGTGTCTATTTTCTTAGCGCTGAACTCGCTTTATTAGGAATGAATAAAATGTACCCGAATGGATGAACGGATTAAGAATGCAGCAAGTTACATGGCAACAAATGATGCAGCAAGTTTTAATATCGTTATGTTCAGTGCTCAACACGATAAAACTCCCAGGGGTAAAACACTGTTTACATAATCTTTATAAATATCTCTTCTTTTTATACTCATCATACTTTGGTGTCATTCTGTACAGCCGAGTGAAAAGATGAACTCCCACTCACCTCTGAAATGCAAGAAGCGCCTTTCTCTGCAGGACCTCCTGCATCCCACGCAAAGAAGCTGAGGAAAAGGGTTCAGTTAGTCAGCGGCATGGGAGATCAGGGAATTTTTGACAAATGCAAAAGTCATCACAAAACCTATGCATTCAGATGGATTGAAAGCAACAAACTCCAGGTGCCCACGGGCCCAGTCCTGTCTCGGGCACCGCCGAAGGTGGGAAACGAAGCCCAGACCAAGCCAGGCTCTTGCACGTGTCGGGCATAACTGTGGGACGATGTTCGGGGGATGCGGTGAGTTGGGTGGTCACTCTTGGTGTCCCCAGGCATAGGGGGCCGTCTTCAAAAGACCAGCTGAGAGCTCCAGAGAGGAGCATGTCTGGTTTTCTCAAGAGTAGGCATGTAGCTCTTGGGTGAGGACCAGCTCGACCAGGATGGCACAGAAAAGAATCAGGCACCCATGGTATTGAATTAGAGGTTCTTCTGGCACCAAGAAGCCATGATCCTGGGCCAAGGGCACTAGCTTGATGCTATGAAAGGCCAGTTTGATTCCCATTGTGCAATGGCCAGGACTTTTAACGCCTTGATACGAACACTAGGGATAGTCCAGGTAAATCCAACGCTGAAATGGAAAACCAGCTTGAAAATGTAAGGCCATCTTGCTGTGAGCTAATACTTCGGTATAGAGCATGGGAGAAATAGATCCTTCTGAGTCTGTCACAGAACTAAAAAGGTACTTTTTACTGGGGCAAGAGAAAAAGTCCTGCAGGAATCTGATTGTGGCTGGAACTGGAGGTGGCCCTTATCTAGCAAAGCCAAAGTGGCAGACCCCATCCTGACATCACACTGAGGATGGTGGCAGGCTGCCCCAGGTTGCTGAGAGTGGCTGTAGCCCACGGCTGACAGAGCGACAGAGACCAAGCCAGAGAGAACTGTAGAGGTGGCCCACTGAGCCATAAATACAAGACAAAGCCCAGCAGGGCCAAGCGATTCTCCCAAAGTTACAGGACGAATTAGGGGCAGAGTCCAAACTGAGAATCTATATGGATAAATACACGGCATTAAATTTATACTTCACTAGAAGTCTACTATAGTTAAAAAACAATGTGCTGGGTATTGCTACCGTGTCATGTGTATATGAAAAATTGGCAAAATTTCCATTATTAAAAATCAATTGATATGCAAAACTTCTTCAGGGTCTTTTAAATTTAAGGTAGTGGGAAGAAATATTTAGAATAATTTGTAAAAACAACAACAAAAAAAAAAAACTATAGCCAAAGTCTAAAGAAAGAAAAAGAAAGTGAGTACAGTTAAAGTGAGGATGCATTTTCTCTTAAGGGGACCCGTGGGCAGGAAGTGGCACCTGAAGAGCACTGGGGGGCTGGCAAGGTTCTCTCTCCTGAGCAGGGTAGTGACTACAATGATATATGCTTTATATTAATTCATTAAATTATACATTTGTTTTAGAATTTTTAAATATTGTTATATTTAACGATAAATGTTAAAAGAATAGTAGAGTTTGGGAAAACAATTGATCAATTTACACTTTCTACAAACATGGAACTGAAAAAGTCATTAAGTAGACGAAATATTTCTTAGCCAGAAGCCTACCCACCAACACTCTATCTCCAAAACGTACAATACCACTTCATGAGTATTTGGTGAACTGATGTATTTCACATGTACATATCTGTGAATTAAAATGTGCAAATGGAGAAGGGGAAGGTAATGACCAATCAAGGGAAGCTTCCGGGAAGAGGCTGGCCCTGTACTCTTTACAGTCCTGTGCCTAAGATCCATCATCCCTTCACACAAGGTCAGCCCAGCCCAACGCTGGGGGAGAGGCCGGCACAGGCTGGGCTGAGTGAATCATCTCTCAAGGCCCCTGCTTGTCTCCCACCTCTCAGCAGATGCCCTGTGCACCACCACCCCAATGCCCCTGGAAGAGGGCTTGGGAACCCTGGCACAAAGCCTTGGTCCCTTCCCTCCCATTCTCTAAGAAGTCCAAGCAAAGAGGACAGCAGCACAGGGGCCCCACAGGATGGCACCAGGATGATCCAGCTTATACTCCCTACAAAGACAGAGGGAGGTGGGAATCTGCAGTGTAGACAGCAGCCCAGCCCTGAGACTCAGCAGCTCCCATGGTGGTGGCAGGGAGGTGGGGGGAGGGGCAGAAGTTGGGCGGGGGAGGCTTCTCTCACCATCAGTGGCCTGCAGACTGTACGTGAGTCCCAGAGCTAAGTAGCCTTTGGCCTTGAACTCCGATGTTTTCTCTCCTGCATCGACCACAGTTTTGGCAAACTTCTCGGCCTCTTCCAACTGAAAAACCAGACAAGTTAAAAACATAACAACCTGCAGAACTTCTAACATGAGTTCCCATAAGCATCTGCTGCCAAAAACAGATTTCTGATGAGTCACTGTGAAAATAACTCCCAGATTTTCCAGTTCCACTCTGGCGATTCTGTTTTCTTTATTTGAAGCTCTGCAACAGTCCCCAGGATTCCCACCTTCCCTTTTCTCTTTCAAGTTCTCCTTATCGCTTTTTTTTTTTTTTTTTGCCTTCTTTTCCAAAGTCACTTGCATTCTTGGTGGGGCTCTTATCTTTTTCATCCTTTATTTTTCACTGATTGGTTCAGCCATCAGATTGTGCTAGATATTCAGAAGTTGAATTACATATGTAATATATATTATATATATAATAAAGTTCTTGAAATGTTTTGTGTTTGGATCTTTTCTTTCTTTTTTCTTTCTTTCTTTCTTTCTTTTTTTTACAACATAATGAATCCATATACGCTTGGATTTTTAACACAAATGGTTAAAAATGGCAAAACTCCATCTATTTATTTTACAGTGCACAGCACATGGACCTCGCATCATCAGATTCCAATGAGAAAATGTGTACCTGTAAACTACACCCACAATGAGACATTTTGCACAATTCACTAGAGGCAACAATAATAAGATTTGTTCCTTCAAAGAATGGCAGATGTTGATGTTTTTGAAGCTGGGTGACAGGACATGGGAGTTCGTTATACTCTTTATTTCTGTAGTGTTTGGAAGGTTTAATAATAAAAATGTAAAAAAATATATATACAGAAAAGATTTGTTACTCTCATCTTTAAAGAAAACAAGAAGTCAGGTTTATTGTGGGCGTGAGAGAGATACGCATTAGAGTAATGAACACTGCCACAACTGCCGTGAGTGCAGCAGAGGCACAGAAACTGGCATTTTGAAAAATGAAGGGTTTGCTTCACTCCTTCGCCCACTTCCGGAGCCTGCCTGCATTGTTCCCTCGCTGGTGGCACCTAATTGTCAAACCCTGCGTGGACCACACAACCCCTTCCCAGCTGTGTGTTTCAGGCGACAGCCTCCTCTTTCAAAATGGCCTATTCTTCCACAGTTTACAAAGTAAAATCCAACACAAGTAGAACCCTTTCTTCGTAAGGCTTACTTACTTTGTCCTGCTGGGTGAGAATAAATGGAAAGAAACAAAAACAAAACAAAAACACAAAAACCTCCCCAAAACAACAACAACAACAACAACAAAATCAAGCAGTAAGGACCATAGTGGTAAAAAAAATCTTACTCCTTTGAGTAAATTCCTCTTATCACTCATCTTGACATGAAGTTAAAGAAATTAAAACTCCATCATATGTGGGAAATACCTATACAACCTTCTCAGCAACTACTCTGAGTTTTTCTATTTTCTACTCCAATGGTATATATTTTTGAGGCGCTAAAACTGTCACAAATCAGGCTATTCCTGAATTCAAATCCGAACAAGAACGTCTGAGGAGGAAGGTGAATGTGAGGGAAGAGGAATGAAGGGCGCGAGGTTTAACCGGGAGCCACTGGAGACAGTGACTCTGCTTTACACAAACCCCAGGCTCTGCCAAGAGTGAATCCTTGGGTGACATATGCCTTTTCCACCCAGTGTTACCTTCATACAGCAAGACGAATATGAGTGTGAATTCCAGTTCCATCTCATCGTTTCTACCTTGGCTGCAGATTCCCATGGAAAAAAAAAAAAAACATGGAGTCCCAGGGGACAGACCGACTCCCCTCAGTCCTTGGGGGGTGGGGATGGATGAGGCCTGAGGTGGCCTCTGGCCCAGGCCAGGGGCCTTGGGGCTCAGAAGAGGCTTGTGTGTTGTATAGCTGGTGAGTCGCTGCTGCTTTCTCTCAGCACTCCGGAATGAACAAGGCTGGCAGCCCGGGCCGGGGGCACAGGCCCGGCCCTACTCACCCAGTGAAGGGCGCAGGCCCGGCCCTACTCACCCAGTGCAGGGCGCAGGCCCGGCCCTACTCACCCAGTGAAGGGCGCAGGCCCGGCCCTACTCACCCAGTGCAGGGCGCAGGCCCGGCCCTACTCACCCAGTGAAGGGTGCAGGCCCGGCCCTACTCACCAAGTGCAGGGCGCAGAGCTAGCCCTACTCACCCAGTGAAGGGTGCAGACCCAGCCCTATTCACCCAGTGCAGGGTGCAAGCCCAGCCCTACTCACCCAGTGCAGGGCGCAGGCCCAGCCCTACTCACCCAGTGCAGGGAGCCCATGCACAGCTTGGCGGCCAGCAGCGGGATGGTGGCGTCGTCGGGCTTCAGGCGGATACACTCTTTCAGCACCTTCACGGCACGGGCGGACTTGGCAAAAGGGGATTATTTCTGTGAAGCTCAAAATGTTGGATGGAACCAAACACTAAAGCCTTCCCAGAGGGGTTCTTGGTTAGACGCCCTCTTAATTGGGTTTTCCAACTTTTGAGCCCAACCACATGGGGTCCTGGGGACGGCGACACTTAGAGGTTGAGTCTCCGCAGAGACCAGAGATGGGGGGAGTAAACTGTAGTGGGAACAAGTGGAAATGCTTTCCTGGACTCACCCTAATTTTTCCTCCCCACCTGGGTAGCCATCGTAAAAATAAGAGACAAATAAAGACAGTGGGGGATTATGTTATTTTAAAAAATAAACTGTCCAATTGAAAGCATACCAAATTTCTGTCTCCACTTACTTAGCCCAAAGAATCTTATATCGCGGACTTAACAATTCGCTAAATAGCAGATTCACTAAATGGCCCAAATTAACAAGAATTACAGTGGCTACTATCTTTATGGAGTGTGTCCACATGGGGGGTACTACTCTGAGTACCTTGTGAGTATTATCTCATTTACCCGGTAACAATTCTATAAAGCAGGTATTATGACTCCATTTTACTGAAGAGGAAATTGAGATACCAAGTGACCCACCCTGGGTCATACGGCCCATTTGGACTCCACAGCCCACGCTCCCAGCCAGTGTCACTCACTGCCTGATATCAGGTATTACTGGAGAGACCTAGGAGGCTTCCTGCTCCAAGAACAGGTTTATGCTCTCCAGTGCCTGAGAAAGTCAGTGTGAGGAAGCAACTTTATCTTAAGCCACATCCTCATGTGATGAGGTTACAATGGCCAGAAAAAGGCACATATTTCAGAATTTTTCTTTCCAATGATGTGTCCATGTTAGCCCGCAAATAATTTTCAAAAATTGGATAGCTCATTCATAAATGACCACAGGACAGTTGCAAATAGTTGGCTGGGACTTCTATGAGGTATTATTACATCCCCACCTTGGGATCTGAAGACACGGACCGCTGACACAGAGAAGCGCATATCACAATGTATAATTAGGGACTTACCTTTCCGGCGGCCATGAGCGACAGAGCAAACTGGTACCAGAGGTGGAACTCCTCAAAGGCGAACTTCATGGCCCGTTCTAAGCACTGGTTTGGAAAGAAGAGAAATGCAGACATCTGAGAACCGTCAGTGTCACCACCATGAGTGTGAGTCTGCGCAAGCTGAGGTAAGTGCCACAAAACCTGCTTGCCTTAAATGCGTAAAGCGTAATCCTCCACAAACCCCTCCCGCAGGGCTCCCCAAGGGGCACGGCACACTGTGCCAGGAGCCAAGACAGCCCACGGTTGCCTAAAACATGATCCTTGATCTCACATGGTTTTTTATCTGGTACAAGGAAAGAGGCAGGTACACGAACAGTCCAAATACAAGGCCCAAGCTCACAAGGGCCCCAAGAGCAGGAAATAGGGAGTCCTGTAGCTAAGTGGCCGCGGGATTCAGGAAGGGTGTCTTAGAAGAAGGGCATTTGAACCGGGCCTTGAATAATGAGAAGGGGGAAAAAAAGAAAAACACAGCTATGATTTGGACATGGCACTCTGGGGAGAGTGGGTATTAGCTAGGACAAGATGTGGAGACATGATAGTGTGTTCTTTGACTTGGTGATGGTGAGGGGTCCAGGATAAGCCCAGCCCAGGGCGCTCGGGCAGGAATGGGGACAGTCAGGCTGGATGGCAGATGCAGGCTGGGGCCACATCACTGAGAGTCTGACATGGCAGCTCCTTTAAAGTTGTTCCACCTCCTCTCCCTCTTCTGTGCTCCCAAAGCTCATAACTGTACGTTGATGTGACTGTCCTTGCCCTTCGGGCCCAGCCCAACTCCACTATGGGAGACGGCCCAGGTGGACCCCGGCCTCCTTCAGTGTGTGCCTGTGGTGGGTAAGCTTCGAGTCTCTCCCTTTCAGTCAGCAAGGAGCCTCTGGCTTCTGCAAAGGGTTGTGACCACGTCAGAGCTTTAGGAAGATTATAAGGCGTTGGGGGTGTAAGACCAGAATGGTGACAGGCCGGGAGTAAGGTGGATCAAATGGTTCAGGGGCTTCAGGACCAAGAAATGCATCTGACTTAGAATCAGCAAGGACAGGCCACCCAAGGAAGGGAAGGACCGGTGGTCGCTGGTGAGGCGGAGGGACTGAAGGAGGACAGCAAAATGTCACTCACGGTCTGGACGCCTGGGAGCCAAGCCATGGCAGGAAAAGCTCGTGTGTGTGTGTGTGTGTGTGTGTGTGTGTGTGTGTGTGTGTGTGTGTGTGTGTATACGCACGCCCACACGTATGTGTATTTACGGGGGGGAGGGCTTTTTTCGAATAAGGGAGAATGGGAAAGAAAGACGTTTTATTAATAAGTTTGGTGTGAACATGGTGACTGTCGTGTGATTTACTGCTGATAATTAGAGACAATCTGAAACTCCAAGAGAAGGATCTAACAAAATACACACAATTGAGCTAAAAAAAAATTTAAAAGGATGTAAATAATTAGAAACACATTCTATGTCCACGAATTGGAAAATTTAACACTGTTGAGATGTGAATACTACACCAAGTAATCTACAGATTCAATGCAATCCCAATCAAAACCCCAATGGCATTTTTTTTCCAGAAATAGAAACATCCATCTTAAAAGTCATCCTAAAAATCTCAAGGGACTCCATCCAAATAGCCAAAACAATCTAAAAAATAAAAATAAAAAAGAGAGAGAGATGGAAGACTCACACTCCCTGATTTCAGAGCTTACCTACCATGCTACAGTAATCAAAACTGGCATGAAGACAGACTCAAAAGAACTGAAAGCAAGGCCTCAGCCAGGTATCTGTACACCAATGTTCACAGCAACATTATTTTCAACAGCTAACAAGTGAAAGCAAACCAAGAGTCCACCAATGGAAGAACGGATAAACAAACTGATATATACATACAATGGGATAGCATTCAGCCCTAACAAAGAAGAAAATTCTGACAAACTGAGGAGATAAATGAGGTCCCAGAAGACTGGAGAGAGCCAGGTCCCTGGAACAAATGGGCCCCGGATGGAAGGCCTTCTCTTAAGAAGGTTCCTCAGGAGAAAGAGACCTTTTAGGAGCTGTGCTGCTCAAACAGTTTTCTCTGTAATGATGGACTGAGGTGATTGCGGGGAGGGAAAAAAAGGAACAGTTAGGAGTTTTTAAAAAAGAACAGAAGAGCTTTAACAACAACAAAAACTTTATCCTGAAGAGACAGAATGCTCACAGCAGGGTTGCCTCAAAGACTGGTGTAGACGAGCAGTGGTACCTACAGCATTGTACTGCCATTTTCCTCTGGTGATGCCCTGTGGCCAGCCCAGGAGCCGAGGAGACTGACAGAATTCTCAGGATTACTGGATGGGGTGGTGTTGGGAACTGAGAGACAAAGGAGCCACAGAGAGGGTGATAAACTGGAGGACATAATAAAAGTAAGGCAGTAAGAGAAGAGAGAAAAGAATTCCAGGATTTTAACTGGCATTTACAGAGAAGGTCACTGTAAATATTATGCTAACTGGTTTGCTGTAGGAACCCACCATAAGAAAAATATATTAAAAAGTGGAATAAAGCCCCTACTATATGCCTTGGGATGATATGAGATGAATGTCCACAGATTCCAAGTAAGATGAACACTTGGTCCCTCATTTTGATCACACCGGCAATGTGCTCAGCTACAGTCTCAGGGGTGGACATGTGACTCCATTCTGGACAATGTGATTCAGCAGAAGTCACTGTGCCACTGAGTGAGGCCTCTAGGATCGCTCTTTAAGACGAAGGCCTCCTCCTCAGCTAGAGCGCATGTCAGCCCTGGCCCTTTTCTCTGCCTGGGACACAGACTCAGTGCTGGAGGTGGGACAGCCAGGGACTGAGAAGCATGAGGACAAAAGCCATTTTCTAGAATGACAAAGCAGGAAGAGAGAAAGTGCTGGGCCCCTGAAGCTATGAGATGCTAAAGGCTCTCACTATACCTCTTGTCATGGGGGACAACAGAAGTCCTGTGTGGTTAGGTCATCATAAATTTGTTTTGTTGGTTACATCTGCATACACTTCTCATTATTACTGACCCTAAATGGGAGAACTGGGATTTTGAACCTGTCCCCGGAGCCCTCTTAATGTCTCTGCTATTTTGATAAGCAACAGGAACCCATTACTGTGCCTTTAAGAAGCACAGTGGGGGAAATGACTAAAGCAACTTGCTGAAAAGATCAAGCAGGGGAGGTGGGGGAAAGACTTAATCCACGTGTGGGGTGGTATGGGCAAGAAATAAGTGGGGGAGAACAAGTATCATGGAGAGAACCCCAAGCAATGTAAAACCAAGAGGACTTAGAAACCGATTTAGAAAAGGGGGACGAGGGATGACGAAGGAGGAAAACAAGAATGTTGATCACACTGGCTGGGACCAGGCAAAGGAGAGAAGAGGCAGATGATGACCAAAAATGAAGTTTGTTCCAACAGCTCCACTCAATTAATTCATTGCAATGTAACCACTAAGTACTTAAATATATACACAGAAACGTTTAGAGGTTTAAAGGCTTGTCTTCCTCCTTTTGCTAAGAGGAATGATAAATATTAACTTTTTTCCCTGATAAACAAGAGGAGCTCAGCAGCTGAAACAGTCTGCTCTGAATCAAAAGCTAGATGCTATAAATAAGTGTGCGTCCTTATTTTCTTTTGTGCCAATGGCTAACATACTCATTATACTCTGTGATAAACACGTCCTGGAAGCCTAACTGGTCTTGAGCTCTGTTCTAGGTGCTATAGGAAAACACTCACCCTCATAAAAAGCAGACTCAGAATCTTGAGGCTATGAGAGAACTTGGAAAATATCTAGTTGAAGTCCCCAAAGGAGAGGACATTTGTCATTTTGGCTATCACCTTAAAACTCTTCTGATTTTTTTGGGGGGGGGGTGTTGGGATAACCAAGATAGAAGGGAAGCAGCCTCCCTGCTTCCCAGTAATAAAGCTTAAGGATGAATGAGGAAGGAAGCAATAGGAGTGTGTCACATGACCCAAGCACGGCCAATCAGATGCTCCCATTAGCACTTTGCATCTGGAGCGAGGGAGGTGGGGCAGAGACCCTAGGCTGCTATTTCTAGTGGCCAGACCTGGGGGCCACAGTAGCAGCAGGGTTGGTGGAAGCCCTCCAGGGAAAACTGGGGAAGGGGACTTGCCTCCTTAATTTCTGCTCATGCCCAAATCTTTAGCTTTCTTTACCTTTCTATGAGCAGTACGTATTGAAAAATGCCTTTTCTGCTTGAGTTAACTAGTCAGATTCTGTTACCTACAACCAAGGCCCTAAAGGTATACCCAAACAAATGCTTCAGTCCCCTCTTATAACCCCTACCTCCTAGCTCCCAACGTGTTTCTGCCTAAGAACCTCCTAGAATAGAAAATTCACAGCCTGAACAGTAGCTGGAAATGATCTAGGCATCACTCCGGATTAAGTGTAGGAATTTAGACAAGCCAATTAACCGCTCTATACCTAGACTCCTCATTATAAAATGGGAAATGTAATGGTAATAAATGTAGAGAGTTGTCAGGAAACTCAATTAGTTAGTACATATAAGCAACAAGAATAGTAGCTCAGATGAAAGACAGTAAGTGCTACATAAAGGTTAGCCATAAACTCTTTTAGAACTTAACATTCTTATATTTAGGAAGAAAACTGCATTATACCTATCTATTTACCCGAATTTAATATATGAAAATTTAAAGATTATAACACATTATATCAAAAATAATTATTAACTTTACAAAATGTTTCCTCATTTTAGAAAAGGATTCGACCTGAGAACCTTGAAAATAGTGTACGAATTTACAGAACCAGACTAGAATATATGTTTGCTATTTATTTCCTAATGAGTAGTATAGACTCAATGTTTGAGTTCCCCTCATATTCATATGTTGAAACCTAATCCCCATGTGACAGTGTGAGGAGGCGGGGCCTTTGCGAGGTGATTTAGGTCATGAGGGTGGAGCCCTCATCAATGGGATTAGTGCCCTTATAAGAGAGGGGAGTTCTTTTGCCCTTTCCATTACGTGAGCACATGGCGAGAAGCTGGCAGCTTGCAACCCAGAAGTGGGCCTTCACCAGAAGCTGTTGGTGCCACGACCTTGGCCTTCCAGCCTTCAGCACTGTAAGAAATAGACGTTCGCTGCTTATAAGCCACCTAGTCTACGGCATTTAGTTATAGCAGCCCAAACACACTATGACAACCAGCTTTTGGATAACACCGGCTCTATAGCCCAGAACTATTCTAACTGCTTTCCAAGATCTGCCTCATTTGGTCATCCTCACCCTACAAGGCACGAGCAGGTACTATTATGATCATCCACCTACAGACGAGGAAACTGGAGCACAGAACGCTGCGTGACTACACGAGGGCTCAGCGAGCTGCTGGTAGAGCTAAGACCTGAATCCTGGTCGTCTGGAGCTCTTAGCCACAGCACTGCGTGGCCTCTGAGACCTTAATCACAGACATGCCACTCGCACTGAACTTATCGGGCCCACTCATGCTGCATAAAGCAAAATATAGCTAAATAAAGGCCCTTAACATGCCATAGGGTCCCTAAACAATTTCTGAGATTCAGCAAGATTTTTTTTTACTGTTAATGGGGTTCTTGCTCCCATGGCCCCTTGGGTATCCCTGAGGCCACTAGGACGAATGCCTTTTCAAGAAACTTCACAGATCCCACGACATGCAGCTGCACCGCCTCGGCCAGTGATGCCATGTCCCCAGCCCACCTCAAAAGTGCTCAGTGTATGTGAATCACACATTTCCCCTACACTGCTGCATCTTTCACAGACACTCCCCCACTCACCTCCC